>CM076412.1:19346280-19454363 GCA_038363315.1 Mugilogobius chulae | reverse complement strand
ACCAGGCATAATTATACAAAATTATTCTTACAATATACACATAAAAATGAAAGTATTACAGTATAAGTCGAACCACAACAAAGACTATTGGTTCACGGGTCTGACTGCAGTTTTTTTTTTTTTATGTAATGTTCACGTTACAAAATAATCCTACTACCAGTGTGAACAGAATGTTTCCCCCTAAGTGACCCACATGTGCACCAAAGTAATACCGTAGTCACATAAATGAACACCAAGCCAGCTCTCGTACGCTTTCAGTAAAGGTCCATTTACAGCAATTTTAAGTTTTTTTTTTGCAGCCAGAGCTAAAATTATCTTCACCAAAGGGTTTTCACAAGATTACAAGAGTTACGTCTGAGATATGTAAGACAACTCTAAAAATGTTCTCAAATGTCAAAAAATGATCATCACAAAGAGCATTTACCCTTTTTTCTGCAAAATATATTTTTTTCTTCCTTATGTACAGCGTTGTATATTGTTTTATGTAAAGAATACTGTACGCCAGACCTTAACCAGTCAATACATAAGTCAAACACAAAGTTCACAAATGATCAACACTTTTGGGTCAATCAGACACTATGAAATGCCCACTTCACTTGTCACAGATCACAGCCAATTAAAATCATTGTATGTTAAGAAAAGGTTTTGCAGATTCTTCCTTCCTGCCGCAGTCAGACAGTGCAGAGAACACGGTCAACTCTTTAGCCCTGTTTGCTCTGGTCGGGACATAGTATGATCCTATGCTGTTTCCATCCCACTTGTTCCTCTAGACAACCCCATATTACAAGCACCCCCTACAACCCCCTCTCCCCACACAGTCCCTACAGGTTGTGTTGACATGACAAAATCATAAATTAATTTTTAAATTTTTTATACTTGCACTTGGGCAACCTATATCTGCGTCCTGACGGAAGCATCTCAAACTCAGTGTTTAGTACATGTGTCGAGTCTTTAGATAATTTCAAAGCCTCTCTAGCCAGTGACTTCTCATACAATGAGGGCAGAGCATAGGCCTGATCATTTTCTTTACCAACTGCAACAGTCTTCAAAGCCACTTTTATGAGGCTTGAAAGTTTAGTTTTGACCTGTACTGACAAGTTTCCAAAGTTTCTTGTTACACCAGCCTTACCCTCCAGTCACAGCTACAGACTTCAAATTATTACACCTTTTTTTTGTTTAAAGAATCACTCAGATTGATGCCAAGAAGATACAATATAATTCAGGTACATTGTATTTTTATTTAAGAAAGCACGTGTAATGTGTGAGTAACATAAACAAGTGAACCGAGGGACCCAGGCTAATGGAAACGTGGCCTATGTGTCATCACCTGTGATAATGTGAAGTCACTTTACCAGAGATTATTTATCCACTGCTCTTTATCTCTTCTCACATGCTGCACTGTACATAAACATAGACAATCTATTAGACATTCATTCATTCATTCATTTTCTTACCGCTTAGTCCCGTTAGGGGTCGTGGGTGACTGGAGCCTATCCCAGTGACTTTGGGCCTTAGGCGGGGGAACACCCTGGACAGTGGCCAACTTGCCGCAGGGTTAGACAGACAACCATTCACTCTCTCATTCACTCACAGGGGAATTTACAGTGATGCCCAATTAACCTAAACATGCATGTTTTTGGTGGTGGAGGAAACCGGAGTACCCGGAGAAAAACCCACGGTGACATGGGGAGAACATGCAAACTCCTCTATTACACATCTTAACTTATATTTAATCACTGGTTATTTGTTCTGTCCATATGCTACAGTTGTGCATAATCATAAGGTAATAAGGTAATGTTTATTAAGGACAATGTACAATTACATTAAGCACAAAGGCAGAGATGCTTGTACCAGATTGTAGCTAATTTCCATTTGTAGTCCTGGGGAGGGGAGGGGGGAGGCACAGATCAGGGGAGGCACAGATAGTCACATATCATAATGTAATAGGCAAAGTAAGGCAAGGCAAGTTTATAGCACAATTCATACACAATATTAAAACTATAAATACACATCATACGATGTACTTTAAGAGAAATGAATACTGTAGATGTTTCAGTCATATGCACAGACAAACATACATGTTATGAGCCTAGATTTCAACATTGTCACAGTTGAGGCCTCTCTTACATCTTTGTGAAAACTGTTCCACATCTTAAAGTTGGGGTAACTCACTTTTTTTTAGTTGAAAACAAGTAAACTTTGTGCTTCCCATACAAATGTATTCGACAGTTGCAGGACATGGTGAAAAAATTAGACCACTCAGTGTTGTCTGATATGAATATTAAAGAGTTTTAGTTCTAATCAGGAGTCGAATGCTGTGCTCTGATTGGCTGTTCTTGGGTGGGTAATTCCAGTTTCACATTGTTGCTTGTAAAATGAAGGTTTTTAAGATGAAATTGCAACCAAAAATAAGTATATGTACATATTAACCATGTGTTGAAGGATTTATGAAAGGAAGTTGTCAGATTTAAACCTAAATTGTGTTTGTTGTGTAAACATCCCTTACCCCACCTTTAAATGCACAAATATGAAACTCTGATTCCACGTTTAGTCCAGACTCTGGTCCACGTTTAGTCCTGACTCTGGTTCATGTTTAGTCCTGACTCTGGTCCATGTTTAGTCCTGACTCTGGTCCATGTTTAGTCCTGACTCTGGCACCAGCAGGAGGCCAGTCCCTGAGGTCCTCAGAGATGGTTCATAACGCACTAACATGTCAGATATGTGCTTTGGTGCTAGTCCATGGAGAGACTTAAACACAAGCAGAGCTATTTTAAAGTCTATTCTCTGAGCCACTGGAAGCAAAGACCTGAGCACAGGACTAATGTGATGGTACTTCCTGGTTCTGGTCAGGACTCGAGCAGCAGCGTTCTGGATGTACTGCAGCTGTTTTACAGCCTGTTTGGATAGGCCGGTGAGCAGGCCATTACAATAGTCTAACCTACTGGAGACAAATGCATGGATAAGTCTCTCCAAGTCAGGCTTTGACACTATATCTTTAATTTTGGCAATGTTTTTTAGATGGTAAAAAGCTGCTGATGTTATTGACTTAATGTGGCTGTGAAAGTTCAAGTCTGAGTCCATTATTACAATCAGATTTCAAACTTGACTTGAAGGTTTCAGAGAGAGAGACAAAAGGTGACTGCTGACACTTTCTCTTTGTTTCTGTGGACTGAAGATGATAACTTTAGTCTTGTTTGAGTTAAGCTGGAGAAAGTTGTTTTGCGTCCACACACTGATCTGTTGGATGTAGTGACAAGGTGAAAAATAAATACTTTTAATATGCATGTTATTGAATTTCCCCCATTGCGAGACAAATAAAGAACATTTTGTTTACTTTACTAGAGACTGTATACTCAAGGTTGCTACATTTTGAACTCATACAGTATATCATTTTGAAATATAATAAAAAAGGATTCTTTCCATCTCCTGTATGTATAGAATTTCTGAATAAAAGCCCCACAGACCTGAATGCAGAGCTGCAGAAATGTTCTTCCTAAGTCAGCTGTGTGCCTTTATATATTCTGTTCATTGATCTGGGCCGTTTCTCGATAAAAGGAAACGCTCTGAAAAGTCCTTGTGCCATAGAACAGCTTTTCAACAAGTTTAGATGAGTTGAGAAAATCACTCTTTTCACAACTTGTAAAACTGTTCTTTGCTTTGAGCGGGGAAGAAATACTGATGTTTTTTTAACCCAAAACACTCTAAAAGTTTTGCTTACCTCTCACACTGAGACTAAAGTGACACAGGTTTTGTAGCAGCTCATCAGAAGAGACCTACATGTGCCTACTTTCAATTAAAAACAGTAATTGTTATTTTACAATTATCCTTTCACTTTATATAGGCATTTGAATTTTTCCTTGTTTTCATTACATATCAGCATTTCACCTTAAACTTTGGAGAAAATTCACTTTTTTCCAAGACAACTTCATGTAGGTATTGTTTTTGTCTGTTCTATTTATTTGTGAAAGAATATACAATGAAACAATGTTCCTTACAATAAAAACATATGAGGTTTACATGATTAAAACAATAAGGACTATTTCATCTTTAAACCAAGAAAAGCTGTTAAGGAGGAGAAGGCAGCACAGCAATTTTCTACTTTGTGATGCAGACAGAAGTTTCAGCCTCATTTATGGGGTATACAAATATATTTAACCCTCCAAACATGAAGAAATAATGTTTGGAGGGTTTGGATTGCTTTTAGCTCACTCAAGATAGAGACATTTTCATGTTAATATGCTTTTCCTGGGGTTGTCTGAGGCTGTTTTCCAGCATTGTGCTTTTCTTCATTTTAAAGACAAAATATCTTCTCTAAACTTAACGAACAATGTTTTAATCCAAGATGTTTTGCCTGTAATCCACGTTCTTCCCCCCAGAAGCAGCTGATCACGTAAAACAAAGCCGACCAAGAAACATGTATTTACCAGTAATGAGACCTCTACTGGGCTCACCAAATTCCTCCATCTGCTGGTGATTCTGTGAAACTGCATTATTTATTTGACTGTAGTCAAAGTCAGCACGTGTGCCATAAAGCCCAAGATATTTCTGTTCTTAACAGGGAAAGAATTAAAAATAAATTACATAAGTTTAGGCACGCACACACACAAACAGTCAAAATGAGAAAATCCTGATTTTTTTTGTGTGAAAATAGAAATAAAAGGGGATAAAGATGGGAGAGAAATAGTGTGTTTCTTTCTTCCTCATAAATCATGTTGTATCGTGATGCATTTGGTGGATGATTTTACTTGACTAGTTAAATCTCCTCTAATGCTTATAATTGGTTCTTAAAACTGGGTTACCTGATTTTTACACTTTTTATTGACCTATAAAACCAGGAAAGTCCCCCACAGTCCTGGGGAAGGGTCAGGGGAGGCATTAATGGACATGTTTTTTGAGGTAGGGGAAACCGGGGTGCCCAGAGGAAACCTACGCAGACATGAGGAGAACATGCAAACTCCACATAGAAAGGCCCTGGGTCAACTCGATCCCAGGACCTTTTTGCTAACATCAAATCAAATCAATTTATTTGTATATAGCCCAAAATCACAACAACAGTTGTCTCGGTGGACTTCCCAAAGTTAAAAAGTAGTGCTTTTCCAGACACTCAAAGACTTTACAGACAAAGGTTAAACAAAGGTTCAATACATACAAACAGTTAGTAATTAAAACATTTTTCCATCTATGAGGACAGAGTGCTAACCACTGCACCACCTTTTTGCAATAGAATTTTCAATCTGTCCAACTAGCTCCTGGTTTCTGCTCCGCCTTCCTCTCAACAGAATATAAACTTGGGTACATATTTTCACTGTAGAATCACCATAAGAACTCAGTAAGTAAACTTTAGTAACGGCGGCGTAGACCAAGAGCTCTGCAGAGTCACATTTCACTGACCTCGGCTCCTCCTCACATCCAGAACTAAAAGGACGACATTATTCAAGACCTTTTTAGTCCCCGTGCATTAATGCTTAGACTTAGCATTTACATTTTGCTTAGTCCAATAAAACATTTGTACACTCTCATTTAACTGTGCAGCGCAGTCAATAACTTGTGTGCAATCCATCACAGGGAGAGAGAGAGGGATGAAGAGAGAGAGGACGAGAGGGGTGAGAAGGAGAGGGAGAAAGAGAGAGAGGTGAAAGAGTAAGGGTGAGAGGAAGAGCGAGAGAGAAGGGAGTCAGAGAGGGAGAGAAAAACAACCTGTGTGCAATCCATCACAGGGAGAGAGAGAGGGGGGGGGGGTGAGAGGAGAGGGAGAAAGAGAAAATAACATGTGTGCAATTCATCAGAGGGGAATAGAGGTGAGAGAAGAAGGAAAGAGGGAGAAAGAAAGAGAGGAAGGGATGAAAGAGAGATCAAGAAGCAGAGAAAATAGGAGAGGGGGGAAGGGGGAGGGAGAGGCGAAAGTGTGAGATGAGGAGAAAAACAGTAAAAGAGAAGTGGAAGGGAGACATACAAGTAAAAGAGAGAGAGAGAAGAAGAAGGAAGATGAAGGGAGCGAGGATAGGTAGAGAAAAGGTTAAGAGAGAAAAGGACAGAGTAAGTGAAAAGAGAGAGAGAGGTGAGAGGAGAGCAAGAGACAGACAGGGGAGTGAAAGAAGGGAAAAGAAAGGGAAAAGCAAGAAAAAAAGATAAAGCAAGAGAAAGAAAATGATCATAAGCAGAAAGAATGAGAGAGGGGGTGGGAAAGAGAAGGAAGTGTGCAGAAAGGGAGAGGAAGAGTGAGAAGAGAGAAAGAAAGAGAAATGAGAGAGAGAGCAGGAAAGAAGCACAAGGGGAAGGCATGAGAGAAAGAAGAAGGAGAAAGAGAAAGAGACGACAGGCAGAAAAAAGTGGTAGATAAAAAAAGATAGGGATAAGGGACATGATCAGAAAGAATGAAAGAGAGAAAGAGATGAAGAGTGAGAGAAAAGAGAGTGCAATGAGAGAGAGATAGATATTATGAACAAAAGAAGGGAAGTGCAAAGAGAGGAGAAAAGAAAAATATGGTTTCTAATTATATACCACTTTTTTATCTTTTCATGGCACTCAAAGCACTTTACAACCAAGCATCCACTCACTCAGTGTATCACTCACTGAGGCAATGTGAGTTAAGTGTCTTGCCCAAGGACACAACCACAATCCACTGTGGCCAGCCCCATTTTCTGAAGAAAACATATGTACTGTATGTTGCACAAAGTAGCCACGATTTTTGGTTGATCTTTGGGTTTAATGGGTAAATCTTAACCAAACCCAAGCCCCAGATTTAAACCTACTCATTTTAGTAACTAGAAGTCTAAACTTACCTGTTTAAACCTAAAAAAAAAAAAAAAAAAAAAATGTCACCTTGGTGCTTCAATCAACATATTGATCTAAAAAAGGCAACATTTCAATGTTTATGTACATTTTCGTCAGATCGTGTTGCTGTGACACCGGGTCTCCCATCCAAGTACTAACCAGGCACTAACTTGCTCAGCTTCTGAAATCTGACAAGATCAGGCTTTGACAAGCAGAGAGAGAGAGAGAGAGAGACCAATAAAAAAACAAGAGACAGTGTGATAAGCACCAAAGAGCAGCGCCGCCGCCCCCAATACGCACATCACGCAGAGCGCGTAGGGCATCACCTGCTCTGGGGCAGTGGCGGTTTTTGGGGTGGGCGAGGTGGGCAGCCGCCCAGGGCGGCATTTGCCAAGGGGCGGCATTTGCCGAGAAAAAAAAAAAAAATCAAAAGTCCTTCATCAGCGCCGCAGGACGCATGCAAACTAATGTACAGTTAACAGGTCAAGCTATACCAGGAGAAACAACACCCTCTACTGGCGGCCGCATCCCTTCACAAACAGTTCTGTGTCTTTGGTCATAAGCTGTGTCATAACACCGCTGATCCTGCAGAGGGCGCTGCGTGCACAGTCTGTTTGGTTTCACTTTTTTTTCACAGCCGCAGATTCTTCAATATTAGGTTGTTAGCGGCAGACTGCTCCGTCTTCTGCAAACTTTATCCGGTTATCACTTTATTAAAGCGATGGATCTTTTTAACAGCGAAAATAAAAGGCTGCTGTCTTTATTTTTAACACAAATCCTCCGCCGTGGAAAGGATGAGCTCTGAATCACCGCAGTGTTGGACAACCAAAAACTTTCACGGAGTTTTTTTATCAAACAGCGCTGTGTTTCTCCAGGTTAGTTTTGATCGACTGACCTCAGCAAACATGTTTTGTTTTTGTGGTGTAACGGTGCTGCGTGTCTGCAGCATTTTGGACAAAACAACTCAGTCTGTGTGGATTATTTTGGCTTTGTTTATCACCCAAGTCCCTCCTCCAGAACTGCTGCAGCAGGTATGTAACCCGGGGGTCCTGTGGGATTTAATTTGTGTCATGAGTTAATGCGAATAAATAAACACGAGTTAATGCAAACAAACTGCGTTTCCAGCTTTCAAAATTCGCTTCAGCCGTTATGCGCATAAAACAAACTCCACCTCTAGAGAGCGTAGCCTATAAACTTTTATGCGCATTAGGGATTCTAAATGTGATATTTGCCGTTTCCACCTCCCAGGACTTATTCGATACTTCTTAATGCGCATTAAAAACAAGGGGGTGGAAACGCTAGTAGTCTCTTTAGTCATAGATTTTTCATTTGCATGTGCAATGAGACGGTCAAAACCCTCAGGTACTCAGTTTAAAAAAAAAAAAAAAAAAAAAAAAGAACAAGAGAAAAAAGGATAAAGGTATAATGACTTTTGCCCAACTGTCATAATTATTATTTAGCCTGCCTGGCTAGCACACTAATGGGCTCCGTGCACGGAATTTCAGTTGGCTGCGTACGTTCAAAAATGCTAACTTCTGTATGTACGACCACTTCCTGTTAGCGTTAGCATTTAGACACAATTATGTCTCTTTTTAAACGCACAAGTGTCCTTTGGTGAAATATTCCTCTAATATGTAAAGTCTTTAACATGTTTTCTGTAACATTTACCACAACTGTCTGATCTAAAGAGGATTTAGTCGTTTTAAACTGATGTAGTGAAAACCTCATAGAAAAAACAAATAAATCCTCTTTAGATCAGACAGTTGTGGTAAATTTTACTGAAAACATGTTAAAGACTTTACATATTAGAGGAATATTTCACCAAAGGACACTTGTGTGTTTAAAAAGAGACATAATTGTGTCTAAAGGCTAACGCTAACAGGAAGTGGTCGTACATACAGAAGTTAGCATTTTTGAATGTACGCAGCCAACTGAAATTCCGTGCACGGAGCCCATTCTCCATTTTAATATCAAGAAGAAGGCCCAGACACTACTAGGCCTATGTAATGCTGCTGAGTTCATTTTGATTATTAAAAATCACATATTACTGACAGATTGTTACCACTTTTAGACAGATGTGGATATACAGTAATTGTAAAAATTATTAAAGTCGCAAGCGGCATTCCAACGGCCTCGGGGCGGGCTAGGGGGGTTTGGGGGGCGCCAGAGGAGCTTGTTCGCCCAGGGAGTCATGCAGGCCAGAACCGCCTCTGCTCTGGGGGCACCAAGCCGAGCTGTGCTGAACTCATGAGTGACAGACAAGTTTGGTCTAGATGCAGGTGCCTGATGATTCCTAACACACAGCGCAAAATCAAAGACTCTGGAAACGTGTTCTACACCTCATAAGCTCTTAGCCAATGTTTATTTCGCGTCAATAGGACATACTTGTATATTGGGCCAGTTACGAGGAGAAACAGAAAATGAAGTAAGACGGCTGCAGATTTGAACACCGCGGCGAAATACGGCGGATTTTTCCACTTTTATGTTCAGATTCTTTCAGAGGGAAACACAAACCATGAATCTAGTTTCTTTGTCCTGACTAAAGTTACAGACGATTGTATTTCCTCAAACTGTAGCGCGAGGATGCGGCTTACGCTGAGCTGCGTTCAGTGGCGCAGGAGAGGGAGCAGTGGCGGAGCAGAGTGCAGTTTAGAGGGAGCAAAGAGGTCTGGGGCCCCACTGGAAAGCAATCTGGCAAAAATTTGGAAATTAATGGACTTACTGTTCTAAAACATCCCAGATAAAAAACAAATGCATCTATTATGTAAAAAACAAAACAAAAACAAAAAAACAAAAAAAAACTGTAAAAATAAATAAATAAATTAAAAAAAATGTAGGGGGACTTTTTAGATAAATAGATACATTGCTTTTGTGGGGTCGGTTTGGGGCGTTTTTTTTTTTTTTTTGGGGGGGGGGGGCACCAAAATGGCTAGCAGCGGCCCTGCCAAAGAGAAATAAAAGGGAGAAAGCAGAAGAAAGATGAAGAAAAAGAAAGAAAAGAGAGGGATGTGGACAGATGAGAGACAAAGAAAGATAGAGATGCCAGATCCAAATGCCCAGCTTCTCCTCAAATGCCTTTTCTGTCTGACTCCGCAGGCGTCCGGGCGTTCCATAACACACAGTCATCTCAGGCGTAATAAAACTCCACTTCAGCAGCAGCTTTTTGAAGAAGCAGCACATTTACATACCTACAGAAAAAAAAAAAAAAAGAGTCAGGATTCGCTCGCCGACTTCTTGCACAAAAGCATATATCCTGAATAATTTCTATACGAGGAGGCAATATGTTTCCTCCCAGCGTTGTAAGCTCCATTTGCATACCACACAATAAGTTACCAAAGGGTTTGGAGGGAAACTTGTGTAACTGTTTTGCATTTCTCTAAATTCTTCACTCCGTGTTCCCAGCTGTGTGCTCCGTGTGCCAAAATGGACGCTCAGACTCTGTGCCCTGAAAGGAGAATTGTCAAAATTGGACGGGGTTGTTGGATTTTTGGCGAGTAATAAGACTGACTTGGAGGCGAAGCTTGTGAAAGAGAGTAGTGGAGTTTTGGTAAAGGAAGTAGCTTTGAAAAATGTGCAGGATGTTACGATGACAGAACAAGGGATTAGAGATTGTCTTTATTGTTTTTTAGTTAATATCAGTTTTGAATCAGTTCAGATGTGGCCAGTATAGTCTTTGCATTGTGTGGATTTAATGTGTTGGTTGAAGAGCCATGGGACACAGCACATTTTTGGAAGCACTCTTCATTTTGTCTTGTTGACAGAAAAAGGTATTTTCTCCACGTGGAGGAATTCAAGTATCTTATGATCTTGTTTAAGAGCGATAGAAGGATAGAGCGTGAGATTGACTGGGGGATCGCTGCAGTGTCAGCAGTGATGCTGAATTAAACTGTTGTGGTGAAGAAGGAGCTGAGCTAAAAGGCAGAGCTTGCCACTTATCGGTCAATACGTTCTAACCCTCACCTACCATGAGGCGCATTGGATAATAACTCAAAGAACAAGATTGTAGATATAAGCTGCCAAAATGAGATTCCCAAGTGTGGCTGGGAACTCCCTCAGAGGAACTAGGAGTAGAGCCACTGCTCCTACATCACAACTTTTTGTTTTTTGTTAAAGACACTGTGTTTTGAGATGGCCAAAAGCCCATAAGGTGGCACTGCTGTAACATTTTTAAGTGTGGATAATTTTATAAAAGACGTGTTTATAAAAAAGTTGTTTTTTTTTTTTTTTTTTTAAGAGAGAAGCTGTTGGGGTCACCACCAGAGGCACGACCAGCGGAGACTGCAGACTGGCCAGATGTAAGACCTCATTTGGTCAGAGTGTTCACAGTTAATGGTCCACCAATCTAGAACACAAAACCTGCCAAACTGAAAGCTCTCACAGTTCTCCCACTCTTCGACTGTAAGATCAAACAATGGCTCAAACCAATCAAAGAATTGAGCATTAGAATTTAATGTTTGTTCACTGTAAATTTTTCATGTCATTTATTTTCTTATGTATTGTATTGTATGTCTTTGCTCTTTGTGATAAGGGATCGGGTATGCAAATTAGCTCCGAGCTATTGGGCCTCTGAATGTGGCATCGGTTGAACTTAACAGGGAAACAATGTTGAGTGTCCTGTCCCTTTCAAATAAACTAACTAATAATCGAAAAAAAAAAAAGCATGTCGACATGTTTTGGCTGCTATCAGCGAGCCGTCTTCAAGACAGTCACCTGTCTAGGTGGTCTTATATCAGCTACTTCCTGGAGACCCACCAAAACACAAAAAGAAAAAAAAAGCAGAAGAAGAGAACTTAAAGTCAGTCATATCAGCCCACTGCAAGAGAAAAAAAAACCACAATAAGGATTGGGATGGGGCTTGAGTCATTCAATATAAACACTGGATTAAGGAGGCCATTGAGATCAGAAAGCATCAGTTGTGTCATCGAAGCGTTCTTCCTGTTCCACACCTGGGACACCCTCCTCCAGAGACCACCGCGCAACAGGAGGCGTGGTCAGTCTAATAGACGAGCTGACCACTTCACCACCAAGACCGATGACTGTCCTGATGATGGCTCGCTGATAGCAGCCGAAACACGTCACAAGATAAATACATTAAAACACATTGTCTTACAAAAGAAAACTAATGAAAAAAGGAAGACAAAAATAAACATTGTTGGACTTGCTGCTCCTACATGTCAAGAGAAACCAGTTGAGGTGCATCTGTTCTTGATGTCTCCTGGACAAAGTTGCCTTGTTGAGGTGTTCAGGGTATGTCCCACCAGAAAAAAATAAAGCTTGAAAAAATGGGTGTGTGAATGAACAATAAAAGTAACCAGGATCATGGTGGCAGAGTACTTGGTTCAATTCCCTTTCTGGGTGGAGTGTGCATGTTTCTCCCCGTGTCAGGGTTGGTTCCCACCAGGATTTCCCTCATCAACCAAAACATGCAACATGCTGGCAAAAACCTCCAACTATAGTAGTCCTGACCAAGCCTAGCAAGAAGATATGAAGCTGGGTTAAGGAGCACTGCACTGGGAATAGTAGTGTAACTACCATTTAATCTGACAAAAGTTTTTTAATATGGATTTATCAAATAAATAAATAAAACAGGGTCATATCATTCAGAGCTGTCTTTTATTTCTTTCACACATCTTTGAATAGTCAGGCAGTCAACATCTCCAAAACTGAAAAGGTGGTGTTCCATTTAAAAGCACTTTGTTAGCCACAAATGAACTGTATCCTTCTAGGAAACACTACAGAACAACCTTGAGGTGTTGTGTTTCTGAGGAATAGTTGACTTTTATTTTTTGTTTAGATGATATTGCTAGAAATCAATAAGTGTTGTTGTACTGAAGAGTGAATACATTAGAAAAAAGGCTTAAACAGTAGCTGTAGTTAATGTCCAAGAAGTGCTGTGTTTAGCATGTTTCTGTTGGCACACTGTTATGGCTCAACTTGCACTCGCTTTTGAAAGTTGTAAAACACATTTGTATGGGGATTTATGAGGCTCAGAACACAATAGTTGGAGAGAAAAGATGTGGACTGTGACTGAGGTGTGATTGTGTTGTAATCAGACACACTTGGCTGTAATCAGGGTCGTTTAGCGTGAAGTCACATGGAAACCAGAAGTGGGATTAACTACTACAGTGAGCACAGTTATCGACTGTTTTGACCTGAAATGTGTGCAGTATGACTCAGAACGGTATCCTGTCTATTAGTGAGTCTATTATTCTAAGTATGACTCAGAACAATAATCTATTGTCTATTATACTAAGTATGACTCAGAATATAGACAATGCTTTAAAAGATTTTAAAAGATGGAAAAGGTCTGTGTGCTTATTCCTCAGACTCAGTGAGAGTCTGTCCAGACTGACACAAGCAGAACTGAAATCACAATGATGAATCAGTGATGAACGTCATAGAGCCGATTAGTTTAAATTGACTTAAATCTTTGTGTTGATAAAATGTAATCATTTGAGTCAGATTTCTACAAACTTTATATTTTAATTTAATTTAGTGGTTTAACACTGGTTGTAAATATAAATAATCGTTTTACACGAATCAAAAACAAGTTTGTGAAGAAAAGCTTGAAAATATGTTGAGGAAAAATAAATAAACAAAAGTAAATGAGAGTTCTAAACTGAAAACACTGGGATACAAGAACATTCTCCATTTTAGTCGCCCTATAAACATACATTTAACAAAAACAGCATGTATTTTTTATGTCTCAAAATGTGAAAACCTGTGACATTAGAAGAGCTTTGGCCCGTTTTTTTTTTTTTTTTTTTTTACAACTCCCCAGTGTGATGTCATCATCTATGAACAGGAAGTACATTTGTAATAAAAAAAGGCTAAACTGAGAGGTGAACTTTGCAAAAATGTTTAGTGAAATCTTAAACATGATAATGACTTTATTTTAGTGAAATAGTTATAGAAGAGAGAGAGGAGAGAGGGAGAGAGAAGGCAGAAGAGAGAGAGAGAAAGACAGAGAGAAAAGGAGAGAGAGAAAGAATGACACAGGAGGAGGGAGAAATGGAGAAAGAGATAAGAAAGGGGAGCGAGGGGGACAAGAAAAGAAAAAACAGAAAGAGAAGAAGAGTAGGAGAGAGGATAAAAAAGAGAAAGCAAGAGCTGATGGGAGAAAGAAGGTGAAAGGAGAGAGAGAGAGAATAACAGACACCTCACATACATGAGTTTAATTGACAAAACTTTACGATAGAAATTGTACTTTATTTTTTTTTTTTTAGTTAAACTGCCTTCTGTTTTTTCAAGTGTGTGAATTTGAAGAGACAGGTTTTTCTATTGATTACAATGGGATATGATTCCATTAGTGACTAGACCCATTCTCTGGTTGTATTACAAAGAATAAACACTATTTAAAACTATATAAACCTTTTATCTGCTCTTTCTCTGTATTGACCTGTAAAATGGTGTGATGTTGTTAGAAACCCAGCAATATATTTTGGCCAAGTTAGAGTTTTCCGGAGCTAAATAAAGCAACAGCTCGTGTCAGGGGGGAGAGTGTGAGGAGCGGGTGAGAAGAAGGATGGAGCAGGTGCAAATTGGGCCACACACAGAGAGAGCCAACCGACCTGTGTCACCAGTCAACATAGGTGTGAGCTAACAGAGAGAGAGAGAGAGAGCGAGAGAGAAGAGAGAGAGAGAGAGAGAGAGAGAGAGAGAGAGAGGAGGAGAGGGGGGTGAGGAGAGAGAGACAGAGAGGGAAGAAGAGAGACAGAGCGGAGAGAGGAGAGAGGAAGTAAGGGAGGCGGTGAGAGAGAGGAGAGAGGAAGAGAGAGAGACAGAGATAGAGGAAGGAGAGAGAAGAGCAGAGAGGGGGAGAGAAAGAGAGAGTGAGAACAGAGAGAGAAGAGACAGGAGAGCGAAGAGTGAATAGAGAGAAGGAGAGGAGGGAGGGGTGGAGAGAGAGAGACAGAGAGGGCAGAGAGAGAGACGAGAGAGAGAGGAGAGAAGAGAGCAAGGAGAGGGGGAGACGAGAGAGGAGTGAGAGACAGGTAGAGAGAAGAGAGAGATAGAGGAGAGAGAGGGAAGGAGAGAGGAGAGAGGGAGGGGTGAGAGAGAGAGACAGAGAGGGGAGGAGAGACAGAGAGAGAGAGGAGAGAGAGAGAAAGGAGAGGGGGAGAGAAAGAGAGCGAAGAGAAGACAGAAAGAGAGAGACAGAGAGGGGAGAGAAAGTTAGAGAGAGTGAAGAAGAGAGAGGGAGAAGGGGTGAGAGGGAGAGAGACAGAGAGGGAAGAGAGGAGACAGGAATGAGAGAGAGGAGAGGAGGAGAAAAGGGAGGGTGAGAGAGCAGAGATAACAGAGAGGGAAGAAGAGAGACAGCGAGAGAGGAAAGGAGAGAGAGAGAAAGGAGAGGGGTGAGAGAAAGAGAGAGTGAGAGACAGAGAGAGAAGAGACAGAGAGAGGAAGAGAGATAGAGAGAGGCGAGAGAGGGAGGGGTTGAGTAGAGAGAGAGACAGAGAGGGAATGAGAGAGAGACAGAGAGAGAGAGGAGGAGAGAGAAAGGAGAGAGGGGGAGAGAGAAGAGAGAGTGAGAGACAGAGAGAGAGAGAGAGATGAGGAGGGAGGAGGCCGAGAGAGAGAGGAGAGGTGAGGGGTGAGAGAGAGAGACAGAGAAGGGGAGAGAGACAGAGAGAGAGAGGAGAGAGAGAGAAAGGAGAGGGGAGAGAAGATGAGAGAAGAGAGGACCAGAAGAGAGAGATAGGAGAGGGGAGAGAAAGTTAGAGAGAGTGAGAAAGAGAGAGAGAAGAGAGAACTGCAAGATACAGAGAGAGAGGAAGGTGGAGAGAGAGAGACAGAGAGAGAGTTGGAGAAAAAGAGAGTGAGAGTTAGAGAGAAGAGATATAGAGAGGTGAGAGAGAGAAGAAGAGAGAGAGGAAAAGAGGGGAGAGAGGGAGGAGAAAGGAGAAAGACGAGAGGGGGGGCAATAATGGATCGGGGGAGAGAAAAGAGGGAGTCAGAAAACAGAAGGAGGAGAAAAAAACTAATGAGAGGAAAAGGTGAGAGATAGGAGGGAGGGATGAGGAAGTGAAACAATGAGAGGTGTGAGAAAGTGGAGGGGAGGAAGGTGAAAGAGGATGGGAGAGGAGGGAAGAAGAGAGTAAAACACAGAGGGGAGGGGACCAAAGGGAGAGATGAGAGGAGAAAGAAAAGAGAGACAACCGCACATAGAGAGGAAGAGAAAAGAGAAAGGCGAGAGAGACAACAGAGGAAAGAAAAAGCAAACAAGATGAGAAGTGAGAGAGACAGGGGAGGGAGGAGAAAGAAAGATGAGAGGGGTGAGAAGAAGAAGAGGGAAGGGAGGGATTAGAAAGAGTTGACAATTATTTCAGTAATCGATCTGTTGTGCATTAACTTGTTTCAGCCCTACCACTCCTCTCCACTATCAGTCCTTCCTTTCACCCTCTTATTTACTCTTCCAGCATTAGTTGACCAGCTCAATCTGAAATACAGTAAAATTATGGGTGGAGTTTAGTTTAGCATCACTTTAAATTTAGTTTTTCATGTGACAGATTTCGCCTGCACCATTTCTTCCCCCTTCTTCCTTTACATCATTTTTAGTTTAGTTTAGTTTCCTTTCCCGCAGTCCAAAGTCTTCTTAAAATCACCCGGGCAACTCTCACTTCTAAAAGTAGATTGAATTTATTGGCGCGATGTGGAGAATAAAGTAAGTGTGGAGTCGCGACAGGAGGCAGGCTTTGGGGAAGGCTTGAATGAGGGAAAAGGGGGATTGAGTCATGAAGCAGCCTGAGGTGGGCCGTGCTGCAGCGGGACAGGGACCAGACAGGGACATAATTGGACGGAGCCTGCACACGCCGCTGCACTGGGACTGGCCCCGAGCGGAGAGTCACAGAGGGGAGACGATTCTGAAAGAGCAGGCCAAAGGCGCGTGAGTCCAGTCAGTTTGGGGAGAATGAATGATGGATGAAGTGATTTAGAATGGAGAAATACAACAGATACTAGAAAACTAATAACATTTTAATTTAAAGTATGTGATCGTTCATATAGTTTACCCACATGCATTACTGAAAGAAAAAAAAAAAGTATTTCAAGTTTTTTTTTTTTTTTTATCATGTACAAATATGAATGAAACATTGTGTAAAGACGTAGGGATGTCCATGGTTAATCGATTAACCAGTTAACTGTACGTCTTTCACCAGTTAAACTGACACAGATATATAATTGCTCCAGCAGATGGCGCTGGATAGGAAAAAAACTGCTGAAACTAGAAAAACACTGTTTATCCCATAAGGACTTAGCACTGGAGTATTCAAAGAACTAATATATCATGCAGGATTTATTTACTTGGATTTTATGTTGGAGAAGAAAACAGACTGGATTACTGGATTTGTTCAGGGCAACTATCGAAGGTAGTAGCAGCAACTTTAAAACGTGACTCCTTATTTATGAGTAGTTTTCTTGAATACATAGTACAGTGCATTATACAGTGTTTATAGAGACTTGTATTCAGTGGTGTTGTGCACAGTTCAAAGGCTGTCGCTGTCTCTCTGCTCTGCGTGCACTCTTGTGGCACTGCTGTGCTCAATTTTAACATGTCCAGTGAAAATAACAACAACAAAAAGTACAGCTATAGGGCAGCCAAGATAGATAAATAAATCAAACTTGTAACTAGAGCTTGTATCTTTGTCAATTGTAATAAATCACAGATAATTTTGTCTGCAGTCAAGACCATAATATCCTTTCCATCCAGCCTGCTCTTCACACCGGTGTTACACACCTGATGGTTAAGTAGAGCATCAAGTAGACCAGTGGTTCTCAACCTGGGGGTCGAGAAATGATTTCTGATCATGTGAAAAATGTAAGATTAAGATCTTAAACAAGGTTTGACAACTTCAAACACAGTGATAGGTGTAGTTGGCCTACAAGATTATTTAGCTAGTCTTCAAATGAAAACATAAAACTAAACACTATTTTATCATTTGCAGGAAACCTACAATTGTGTTTGGATACTGTTGTTATTTTGTGGTGAAACATTGGAGCCACTGAAGCAGACTACTGAAGCACATGAGTTTATATTGCTGAGCAAAGATCGTGTTACAGTCAAATAGATGAAAAAACAAAACAAGAATCAAACCACTGTGGGTTTGAGAGAGAAAACAAGTCTTCTGTTTTTCTCTTTAAAAATAGTGTAAACTACGGAGCCCTGAAAGACAAAACACAAACGCAAATTCAAGAACATGAGCTCAAATTCAAAAGCACAAAAGCAAAATCAACAAAGTACATTATGTAGAGAGTGGTCCTGTTTCACTGGACCATAGCTGGATCCTGTCAGATTGTAAGAAGGTAAGCATGACAGGGCCTGGTCAGTGCTTGGATGGGAGACACCTGGAAAAGGTGAGAATTTTGATGTGTGTTTTTGAATTTGTGCTTGAGAGTTGCTCTTCAGGGTCACCGTACACAACCCTGTGCTCATCTGACCTTGAGTGTGACTCACAAGGTCACAATCTTAGATTTCTGCAGAATCAGTGAGTAAAGCAAAAAAAAAAAAAAAATAAAAAAATGACAGTCCTAGTTGATAGTAATACTGGATGTAGTGTTACATGTGGATTCCTAACCATGTTTTGAATCATTTGTGAGAGCTAGAATGTCGATCAGTGGTGTAAAACTCAATGAATGAATAATATATTAGTCAGACAGAGGACAGGCCGAACCAATAAAAGAAAAAAACATTGGGTTAAAGGCCGCCAGGTTACAGCTATACATCAGCACGACCTTCAGAAAGATGAAAAATCTATAGAAGGCACACATGCAATAAGATAACATTATTGCTTTACATCTTGTTTATTGTGCAGAATTCTACGCAATTTGCTGCATCCCAGTGCATTTTACAGCTTTTACAGTCACATCTCAACATAAGCCTTTATATTTCCATGGGCTTATTTTCCATTCTGGCCTGTGTGGCTCCCTTTTGCACTTCACACACAAGACACATCAGTGTAATCTAGGACCTGTAGTTCATCTGTTACAAGCTTTTATCAGAGGGCCAGTGTCAATAAGAATCAAAAATTATCTAGAGGCCACATAAGTTCATCTCAAGGGCCACATTTGGTCCACGTTTGACAACTTAAGTACTATTTGCAAGGTATATAATTGACCTTTCACCGAGCTCCGCCCCCCTTAGTTACCGTTGCTACGCCCGTCAAGTGGCAGGAGTGCCATTGACTTACATTACATAAAGACGTAGACTGTTTCGAGTTAGTGACCTTTTTGGGACAATTTCTCAGCTAAATCCTCTTGATGCAGCGGAAGGATATATTCAAAACATTAAAATACACAACTAAGGGGAAATAACTCCTATGGAGGCTATGCTACTGGCCTCAAGCTAAATCAGAGAAACCCATAATCGTTAACGTTACCTCAAATGCAACAAGCACAGCCTTGTCCTGCTTTTGCACTGCCGGGTAAGTTCACCTTGATATGTTAAGGTTTATTATTGTCTATTGCAAGTATATTGCTCATTTACGAGGGTATGTTAGGCAGCTAAACCTACCCGTGTTGGCTAAAGCTAAGAGGCTCGCTCATGGATCTAGGCTAAAACTAAACTTAGCAGCTTAGAGCGGAACTTCTGCAGTTATATCCTCGTCATGGTATACTGTTAACTACGGTAACTTCGATCTAGTTTGTGTTCTTGCATCTAAATCTAACAACACAGTAAGTGGATAGCTAGCTAACTAGGTATACATTAGTCTTACCTTTGACCAGACATTTGCTCCACTATGTTCGATATACTGTATTTAGCTGGGGTGGGGCCATCCAATGTAGCACTGCTCCGGTTGTTTTCAGTTTTGGAAATGGATAGAACACAACTCCTCCGGTCAACATTTCAGGGTATCTGTGGTCTGATTTACATAAACCATAGGCGCATCGCTTCACCAACTTGCTTGGAGTTCAAGATCTGACGGGCCCTTTTTACATATTAACGGTTGCTACGAGCTTGATCGGACAATAGCCGGAGCTTGACGAAAGGTCAATATTTACCTAAGGACGTCTGTAAACTTTAAATTACCTCACGACGACTGAGTTTTTTTACAGGCATCCGCACGGGAATTTTCAATGTCTGTAATTTACTTTTTTTAACAGACTTTCAGGAAATGGCGACAGACAGCTTATAGCAACGGGCTTTTACTTCATTCATGAAATGAGCGTTTCTTGTGTTTGCGGTTTGTGTAACGTGAATCAGCTGAAGTTACCTGAGCTGCGGCAGCAAATGTGGCACCTCATCACGTTGCTGAGATCGTCGTTCAAAATCACACCCTCACCATCAGATTTCTTATGAAACGAGCAAAGACTCTCTCTTTTAATCCATTTATGGTGATAAAATTCAAACATTCTGTCCTCTGTTTTGTGCAAACTTTTCCACAAAGATCCTTCTTCTCGACCTTCCGTTGCTACGACAATGAGGTTGTTGTACTTCCAATTCACCTACATTTAATTGTAGTGTGATTCATGTTTAACGTTTTAATTGTAGAAAAAAACAATCTCATTTGAAAATGATCCGTAAATAATACTAACAATAATTCTGTTCAAATTTGACAGTAAAATAATCTGCAGAGTCATATATTAATGCATTTATAAACCGTTCACGGATTGAAAACACAGACATACACATTCACACGGCTTTAGACGACTGAGTTTGGAGAATTACAGGAGGTAAAATTCGGAGAAAACTTTACAGACATTTTTACAGACATTCGCACAGGAGTAGAAACTCAGATGAAATCCGGAATTATGACAAGGTCCATAGGTAAATATTAGGCCGTGCGAATAGGACTTTAGGTGCTGGCTTGCTGCGTTGACATTAACTAATGCTTTAGAAATCAAAGTGACCAAATCTGGACACATTCAATAGAAAGACAGATAAAAAGTAGGCTTTGTCACATGTTAAACTCAAACTCTAAATTGACTTTACTGCTTCTGACACAGCGGTCTTTACTCTTTCCATGCGTCCGATTGAAGAAGATGCTTTCGGTTCAAACTCTCTTTGAGGCGAGACTTTGGCTGCTGCTTCAGAGGGTCACTGATCATCTGAAGCATGACTTAAAGCTGTTGTTTTCTATGTGCTCCGCGGATTTCCTCATTTCCCACAGTCCCTAAATGTCACTGCGTCGCTGCCATTAGTTCGAGCACAGTGGGTCAGTGACTCTTATGGCTTCTGCCTCTTTGAATTACATCCAAAAGTCCACAAACATGCAAGGACCCGAGAACAAGGCTCGTCTCTGCCTTTGGGCTAAAACAAAGACCTGCTGTTTCTGTGCAAAATGCCTTTAACTAAAGATGGAAATTCACATTAGATTTTATCATTGTCAACACTGCAAAAAGCATATTTAGGGTTAGGGTCTTGAAATCAAAATTGTATCTTTTTTTATTATTATTATAATTTTTTTTTATTTTCACTGATAATGTCCTATTCACACATTATATTTTTATTATATTTTGTCATCAATTTAACTATTTAAGTTATACTTATATTTGTTTTGGCGTTTATTTAAAGTTGCAATTTCTGGATAATAACATAGATGTATTATTAAGTAAATCAAATCAATTTATTTTTGTATAGCCCAAAATCACAACAACAGTCGTCTCTGAGGACTTCCCAAGATTATTAATTTTAGCAAATATGAATAATAGGAAATCAAAATAAAACAATACATATTCAATGAAACATTTGATCAAGCATGTCAAAGCAGATTATTAGTAGAGCAATGAATGATTGTCCAGAACATCCCCTGTCCTTAGACCCTCCTTCTCGGCAAGGAAAAACTCCAAAAAAACCCTAAGGGAAAAAGAGAAACCTCGAGGAGAACCACAGTGAAGAAGAGATCCACTCCCATGGACGGACAGGCTGTAGATGTAACTAAGGCAAAGTTATAGAGTTTATGTTTGTGGAGCCAGAGTCCATAAGCAAAGGGAAACGACTCGTCTAGCAGGATCAGGACAGGCCAATCCTGGAGAGGAAGGTGGGGCGGAGGTCCAAGCATCAGTGGTCCGGCCCACGTCACTGGAACAGCAACGATCTGAAACAGTTACAGAGTGGGACAGGGGACAACGAGTGAATAGCAAAGAACAGACTAGAGATGAACTGTAGTTTATTATTCTTTACAAGAAAGGCAGAAGTGAGAGGATAGTGCTCAAGTTGCCATACTTTCCCCAGTATAATTGCTCCTAGGGCAGCCTGACTAGAACTATGGGTTTAGAGTCTGTTCCTAACTGACCTGATCATAAGCTAATCCGAAGAGGAACGTTTTGAGCCTAATCTTAAATGTAGAGACTGTGTCAGCGTCTTTGACATGAGCAGGGAGCTGATTCCATAGCCAGGGGCTTGATAGCTAAAAGCTCTGCCTCCTATTGTGCTTTTAGAGACTCTAGGAACCACCAGAAGTCCAGCATCTTGAGAGCGAAGTGGACGGTTAGGATGATAAGGAGTTATTTCATCTTTGATATGAAATAACTCCTTATTTCATATCAATAAGGAGTTATTTCATATCAAAGAATACTAATTATAAGTATTATTAGAATTAGTTATAATTATACTTCCATGGATAATAATACAAAAATGATTATATTTCATGAGTTCAACCATCACCACACATTTATTTAGCTATAGGGACATCCACAAACTTTAAATTAGTTAACACCGTATTCCATGTGTGTGATAAAGTGTACGCTCCCTCGTCACGATTTATGCTGTTAAGTCCTCGTTTGCGGATCTGATTGGCCTCCTTGATCCAGCAGTGACAAGGACCTAACGAGAACAGCATAAATCGTGAAGAGGGAGCGTATACCTTATCATACACGAGACAAAAGTTCCCCCTATTGTCTGGCAAAACCGTGTAAGCAGCCTACAAGACACGCCACCATACCAACCAGTGACTCTTCTGAGAAGCACAGGAGCTAAGAGCTGAAACATGTAAAGCAGGTAAAGAACCCCTCCTGTCTGACAAAAAGAAAAACATTTTTGTAGACATCAATAATTATTACTGTTTACATGAGGTTCTGAGGTAAATATGATGCTGAGCGAATAAGACATAGAACCTATTTACTTGATGAACTAAGGTTATTTGACATTTAATATTTTAAGACACACTATTTGCCAATGTTGTAAGATAATTTTAATCATCCAATTGGCAAATTTGATTACCACTAAAACTTTTTCAAACAGTCGAACATATCTTAAAACTAGAGTAATATGCTACCAAAACTGAGCAACTTTATTCTAACCTGGGAAAATCAGATGAATCTTCTGAATTCTAGTCTAGATCTACACTAGATAAGAATTGGAGGATTAATATTAAAGCATCTGTGAATCAATACAGTCTTATAATGTTTATTATAACTATTATGCAACAAGACTAATTTGCATTTGTGGTAATTTCTTCATTGTTTTGTATCAAACACACTTCGCCAGCGGCATTTGGAACTGTTCCACTGGTATTTCCAGATGTGTTTGTCCTTTTAAACACTATTTAAATGTATATGCATGTTTTTTGCTCAAAAGCCTTCTCCCATAAGGTTATACCAGCATCGAGCATTTGTGCCAGTACAAAAAAAAAAAGTAAAAGAGATATACTATCAATATCGTTTTGATTTGTAAAATAATATGTCTTATGTATCTAGCTTTATAAGACTGTATTTTTTCATTGTAATATGTTTGGACAAAAAGGCTAAATGTTAAATAACAGCTGAAGCTCAATCTCATTCAGACAGGCACAGACACAAATCTGAAACTGTCACAAACACAGTGTGACCCAGACGGACCTAAGCGGGACCAGACAGGCCTAAAGCAAAGACACTGAGATTATTTGTCTCTCTGCTTCTCACCCTCACACTCGTCCCACAAACATTTGCATTAACATGTGTGTGCGCAGAAGTCACTTACACTTGCCTCACTGCAGCTCTTTTAGCTCCTTTGCTGGGAACATTAGTGATTATTTCCACTCAGACTCTGTGGGTGAAGTGGCTTGAAGGGTTTGCCAAAAATATATACATGTCACAAAAAATACCTGTAGCCATCACCTGCAAAAGCATTGAACAAGGTAGAAATATATTCACATGGAACAAACAACAAAATGTAACATGATGATCCTCTCTGCTGTATATGAGCACACTGAACACTTTAATGGAAGAACATACTGCTCTCATGTACTGCTAAAAATAAACCAGTTCTCATGTGGAAGCAAGAAAAAACGTCACAAGCATCTTTCCTATTCACAAAAGGAACACTGCAAAGCCAGCCATGTCTGCAAAACTCAATGTTCTAGATAATTAGCTGCCAAGAGTTTTTTTTTTTTTTTTAACCCTAACCCTGTCACCTGTTGTTTGAGTTCTTCCCACCAGTATCCATCTGGAACTTTATTCCACGTGGGGAAAAAGTGTTCTGGGGAAAGAAAAGAATTGGAGCTTTTAATGATAAAACACCCAACTGGCGCCTGATCTGGGGTCTGGTCGACAGGGTCAAAATACATGTGAACAAAAAACAAATGAAATAAAAAACCAAAAATCCATTAAGCAAACTAAAAAACGACTGCGTTAGTATGTGCTATGACTGTTTTAGCCAACACAGTCTCTCAAGAAAACCTAGATATACAGAAATGTCAAAAATCTATTTTTCATCATCCTCCTCTGAAGCCACATAGCAACATTTCATTTGAGTTTAACAGGTAAATCTTGACATATCCTACACTTACCCATTTTAATAACTTAACGCCTTTTTAAACCCAACGAAAATCCTTTTTTGAAAGCAGTGTTCAATTGCACGTGCACAAGGATACTTACAATTTCTTTGCTGTAATTGGCAAAGCACAAACTAAGATAGGTCTTAGATGACAAGTCACAATCTACATTGATTTCCACTGTATCCTTGAAAAGCAATGCCTGTACATACAGAACATAAAGTATGTATAGGCATAGGTACATAAAAGGGTTATTGTTGATGAAGAAATGAGTCGCAGAAGCTCTTCTTATGTAAAACCATGTGAGCACCTCCACTTTCACCCACAACTCTTCAGCACAATGCAGCCGTGTCTCTCCTTAACAGAACAATGTAAAACAGATCATATTCATCCCTCCTCCTGGGAATCCGGTGTTTTCTCACCTATGCAGCTTGATCTTTTATCTATCTAACAACATGCACTCAACGCTTGACATGTTTTGTGGAATCGTATCATTACCACGGCGACACTGTCACGTTTCCCGCCTCTTAATAACATCTGGAAACTGTACCTGCGCTAAAGCGTGCGGCGCGTGTGAATTACCGCTAATCACAAGTCAGCTCTGCGTCT
Organism: Mugilogobius chulae; assembly: GCA_038363315.1. Classification (NCBI taxonomy): domain Eukaryota; kingdom Metazoa; phylum Chordata; class Actinopteri; order Gobiiformes; family Gobiidae; genus Mugilogobius; species Mugilogobius chulae. The sequence goes on along the minus strand of CM076412.1, from coordinate 19,429,290 downwards.
GACGTTTTTTTTTTTCAACCTGCCAAAAACACAGCGGCGGATTAATTAAATTGCAGCGATTATAGTTCGTCTGCCATTTTTATTTTCAGCAATTTGTGATTTTGTTGTGATGTCGAACAAAGCGCTCACTTGGAAAGCACTGACAACTCCCAGCCCGGTTGTGTTTGAAATGAAAAATATGCTTCTTTGTGACGACTATTTCACAGTCTAATAAGGCTCTTCTGTCTTAGAACTGTACACAAACAGATTTTCAGCACAAATAATGTAATGTGTGCCTGCACCTAACATGAGTCTGGCTTTGAAGTTTAAGTTTTTCTCAATCACGTTGATGCACATTTTTATTCTTATGACAATTTGCAAAACAACTCACACTGAATCCCAAACAAGAGTTGCATTTTTTGGCTTAATTAAGGGACAATTGTGATGCATTATTTGCCTCGTTCTTGTTCTTCTAACATCCTTCCAAGCACCCTCACTTTAAAACATTAAGCACCAGAACCAATTGAAAGTGTAGCGAATCACACATGACATTCATATATTTCCTATGTCAAGAATTTTGATAGAGCTCCATCTAGGCTACGACATATATACAGTATATTAGACAGTGGAAATGACCAAAGCAGTATTGCCTGATGTGGTAATCCGGTAACCCGCCTCAGGCCAGATGGATATGTGGAGACCTGGGGCCTTTCAATGTGGAGTTTGCATGTTCTCCTCATGTCTGCGTTGTTTTCCTCTTGGTACTCCGGTTTACCCTACGACTAAAAAAATGTCCAGTGTGCATCACTTCTCCCCAGGACTGCAGATGGAAATTAGCAGTAAAAGCAAGAATCTGGTACAGGCAAATCTGCCTTTGTGTGTTTTTCATTTTTCATAACAAGCATTACCTTTAAACATGTTTTGAACTCGGTTTGATCTCTTCTACAGTACTTTACTCGCAGAAAGCGTTCGAGAAAAGGTGGGCCTGATTGGGTGTGGCCTACCTTATTTGTGCTTAACCAATCACAGCAACAAATTGTTCGGGCGTATCACATGCCCGCGTGGGATAGAACAGGTGCCAGACACACCTCTGCTCTTTGTTCAAAAAGGAAATACTTATTTCTGCCTATTGACACCTGGCTAAAAAACAGAATACAAATAGCCGCAGAAGAATCAATCCTGCATGACCATAGAACATGGCGCATCCTTTGTATCTGTATTTTGCTGAATCAAGCAGCCCCATGAGACCTGCATCTTTTTTTTTGATTAGGCAGTACTTCCTGCAACCAACCCTCCCCGACTCGCCTGCTATGAGATTGGTGTCGAACTCAAAACCAAACGGGCTGCTGGAAGGCCATATGGATTATCTCGAGTTTGTGAATTCACAAATATCGCTAGATAATCCATCTGTCTGGCCAGGTTAGTAATCCGTCAGAAATGCTCAAAGTGAGTCTGGATGATTTATGGACTTAAAGTGAAGCTAAGCACTAAATCAAATTTTTGGTTGATACAGTAAATGTGTATATGGGGTTTAAACTGCAGAACATGCTGTTTGGAAAAAAAAAAAAAAAACTGAGCAAATTAGCTAGTTTTAAGTCAAAAAAGCCTGGATTTATAATAGAACCAGGATTACACACTCTCCCGTCTGTCCCCAAGCAAATTCGACTATTTTGTTCAACTACAGCAATTTGGTCCAAGCAAAATGCCTTCATAAAGCATCTATGCATTTTTGGGGACTTCAGACTGCTCATGCTCAGCTGACACGGCACCTACAGCTTTAATAAAGTCACATTTTGAAAACATTTCTCTCTATAAACTTTTGTAAATGTCCCAAACGCTCAAATTAGGTTTAGCCAAACTTGTTTCTTCTGCAGCTCTCGTGATCAGGTTCCTGATGTCATGGAGGATGTGCATGAAAACCTGTCACAAGCTGTAGCAGCAACATGAGCTAGCACTGTTGACAACTAACTACAAGAGTTTAATTGCTGCACAATACAAACCTTATGCTGCTGAAGCAACATTTGTGAATGCAATGTGTCTTTGTGACTGATAGACGTTACATTCAGGTGAGTGAAAATATATTGAAAAAAATAAAATAAAAAATGCTTCAAGCTTCATAGCCAGACATTCATTTTTGATCAAAACAGCTAGCTCCTTGGTGGTATTTGCAAGGCCACATTTAGGAAATAACTCGAAAAAATAAGACCAATGGAATAAAAACATCACCATCTTGAATTCATTCTCCAGTAAAATAGTCACAAACACAAATGTGTCGCTGCAAAGGTCAATGTCATTTCTGCATATTTGTGAAAATACTAGAATGCTAAAAATACTAACAACATTTCTAATTAGCCTTTGCAAAAAAGCCACTTTATTGATAATAATTCTCAAAGTATGTCATTCAGGTAACACATTTCAACCGATTTTGGACAAAAATACTACCATCAATGAAAGTATCAGAGTAAAATAGAAATAATTCCTTTGACTTTTGAGACTAATTGAGAGATAATTACTTACTACTTGACTACTAAATTATCTTTTAAGTGGAAGCACTAGTTCTAACCACATTTGTCTGTCTGTGCTCCGCTCTCTAATTACAGCTTGTATCACTGTCATTGAGAAATCTGAATCCAGGAAATAGAAAAAGCACCATTCCCCTTGACATTTAGTGAATAATCTTCTTGGCCTGAACAGCGCGTACTTCTCCGATAACAAAATGCCACGTGTGTCAGATTGCTTTGGAAATGACAGCGTGCGGCAGGACTGGATTCTGTCAGGATTTCTAAAGGAAAGGTGAACCAGCTCTTGAACAAAACCAGAGCCCCACACATGGATCTTTCCTTGTGTTCTCAAAGGTTAACATGCTGTAAGATCATTGACTGACAGGCATCGGTGTAATGACGTACACTTGTCTGATTAATGTAAGTTTAGGAGTTTCCCACACATACATCACCCCACCCCCCCAACACACACACCTGCACCCCGCCCCAGGTGAGGCCACTCCCCAGGAACCTCCTAAATCCAAATATGTCCTGCTGGAGAGCTCCATAGGAAATTTTACTATACTTAAGGCTTAATATTCACTGGCCTGTTTCAATCAGAAATACACACAATTCATCACCAAGTCTAAAAATACACATTTCAGCTCTTCTGAAAAGCAACAAACACAAATAATAGCGGATTTTCAGAGCAATGACAAAAAGTGTTTATAATGGAAGTCAATGGACAAAATGGCTCCAACAAAACACGAGAGAGAAAAAACTACAAACTGCTTCTGCACAAAAACTACAAAATCATCAAAGTCGAAGTTGGATTAAGTTTTAACATGTCCAAAGCTATAAAGAAAAGTCCAAACGAAATGGGCCATTTTGTGTAACATTTTCACCACCTCTAGGAATCAGAAGTCGAAATAATAAAATAATACAACACAACAATTTAGTATTTTTAGTAAGAACAGAAGTGAATTAACACATTTAAGCAAAAAAGGCGCTTCTGCTCGCAGGCATGGAATATTTGTTGTGAAGTGCTTCAAACTTTCTTTTTTGGACACTGTTTTTACGCTGCTTTAACTTTTTGAGTATGAATGGTGTTTCAATTGAAAGAGCAGATTCACACAAGCCTGCACGAATATGAACATATTCAAGTTTTGCTGGGGTACAATCAGATTATTGCTAATATTCTGATTTATGAATTAAATCAAAAGAGGATCAAGTTGGACGTAATGATACAAATAGATGTTGGATTTCTCTAAAGATTCATTGTGGAAGCTTTAGGGCACACACAAGGATGCGTACGACTTCATTTACTCCAGAATGCCGTAAGTTGTTAGTGAGAGCTTAAAGTCTACCATAAGAAGACTGTACGAAAACAGTCTCTGTCCACAATCGCCATACGAACTCCAGATTTCATACACCTGTGAGATTTGTAGAGCAGGTCGGACTGCAGCTAGGGCATTCCTGATAAGGCTCGAGAACGACCTCCTGTGTGCTTCATAAGACACGAAAGTGTCACATTTTTAAAATAACTTTTACCCAAACCCTTTCCCTAAACGTACCCATTCTCCTTACACCTTTACTAAATTACCAGTTCGACTAAACTTAATCACGGTCCCTCCAATCCGACTGTCTAGCGCTAACTTCAATAGAGGCATTCCCGTTTTGCACTGGAACACCCTTTTTGGCTGCAGCTGGATGATATTGGATTTGTACAAACAACTTATTGTACGGTCATTGTGACCATAGCTTAACTTACATTGCCTTAGTATTGTTGTACTCTGGGTGAGCGGATATTGATTGTAAATCGCTGTGAGTGCCTTGAAAGACCATTAACATTTACCAGTGTGTCAATGCTGCAGAAATGCTTATAACAAATTTTGATGATTAACAAAAAACAATGTTATAATAAAATAATTCTAACTTTAAAACATTTTACAATTTATAGAAAACCAAGCATCCACGCCTTTATAACTTCTCCAATTTTACTCGGTTTTGAACCTGAAAGCCCAGCTCCTCGTCGCCAGAAACCTGTGACAAAAACAGGCCTTTTTCTGACAGTAAATAAATGGCTCTGTGTTTGTGTCAGGGTGATATGTGTTGTGTCAGGCGTTTCTATGATTCATTTCTTCGCCGCACCGGAGTAAAAAACATATCCTAGGACACTACTTAATGAGCTTTTTGTCTGTCACTTCTCCTCTTTCCATTCATTTCTCTCTTTCTCTTCTTTCGTGTTCCTTGTTGCGAGTTAGTTCTGCTTTTGGCCCGGCTATTTCCACCGTAATCAAATGAGTTGTGGCCTTTTCCCCGAGGACCAGGAAACGTGGGGTTTGTTTTCTAAATGGAGCTTTGTCATTATTTATTTCGCTGTTTACCCGCACACTGTTCTTATCCGCAGATAGCAGCAGAGTGTAAATAGCTGGAGGTGAGTTATGATAATTATGCTACATTAAATTACACGGAAAAACGCGGCGCTGATTTGGTATGCCAGGTGTTAAATTATAGGAACACGTCTTTTGACATTTCACAGTCGATGTAACTATGATTATAACAGTGGTGCGTTTGGTTCTTTGGCGAGTGGTGAGTTTGCTACATTCTCTGTTTCAGGGCTTGACAACTTTTCAGACAAGAACATCCAAAATAAACTGTCATTTAACACGCACTCAAAAACAAATTAAATGTCTTTCTCCAAAGTCTATTTTTTACTCCAACACACAAAACCTTGAAGAGCCACACTGGCCACCACCAGGGTGCAAAGCACATTTTTATTTAATTCAGGGGGTCTGGGGAATTCTTCCCCAGGAGAATGTTTAAAAATCTGTGCATTTCCTGCTTTTTTGGTGAGTTTAATGTGATATTTCATTATGTATGTAATTTTACTATCATTGAAAAAGTCAGTAAATCAAAAAGCCTCTCATTCATAAAGGCCAGATTGAAGCGCCCCAGCCCCAGATGCCCTTAGCTCCGCCCTTGTAAAACTGGGCTTTAGGAGCGTGTGTCAGACTCAGGACTGTCCTGTATGATCAGAGCTGAGAAAACACTGCTGCACACACTTTTGTCAGGGCAGTGTGTAAACTTCTGTTTTATATCACATTCAGACAACAGCCACAGATTTCGCGCTGCGCCGTTTCCCTCGATTGTGCCGCTGTTATTTTCATATGTTTATTTCATTGTACATTTTGGACCTTTTCTCTGTGGATATAAGGAGTGGATATGGGAGTTTGAAATGCTTCTCAAAGAAACAATCCGTCTGTTAAATAGCTCTGCTGTGACGCTGCACTGACAGTTGCATTCTTCCAAAAGAGAGAGAAAAATAGAGAAAGAGAGCGTGTGGAGAAGCAATTGTTTTTGAGAGAGCCAACGAGACTTGGATCGGCCAAGAGTGCATGCGGCTCGCGAGCCTGAGGTTGCCACCCTTATCTAAATATTTGAGGATTGACATGACTGGATTTCAATTTTCGATCAACTGGCAAGCCGTACATGAGGCTCAACAGTGACAACGGTAACCTACTGTTTAACTAGACAAGCTGAGACAAGGTGGACTGATTAAAATTCCAATGTCTCTATAAAGGGATAATTATCAAGCTCCTGGAAATGTTTATAATATGAGTGGATGACGTGTGGAGAAAAACATTAGCTTAGCCTTCCTTTGTCACCTTCTTGCACCAGACAGTCGGAGAACAACAGACAGATGGAAAAGCAGTGACTTTGCATTGGCAGTTTTAGCGTAAATCTTGTTTGTGTTGTTCTGTCTCTTTCTCTGGCTCTCCTTCTTTGACACTGGCTTTAGATGCTTCACATACGGACCTAAACAAAAGCACAAAATCACACCAACCTCAAAGTGCACCAGAAGATCTCACACTTTCTGAAACAGCTCTGCCTCTGTATCTATTACACACCTTTATAAAGCGGTAATCTTCTTTGCAGACCGCTCAATGAAATCATATAGGGCTTTTGACATTGCAAGGTTGGCTTTTTCTGTTTTCTTATTGCACCGTTCTACTCTGTCAAATATTACTTTTTTTTATTTCCTGAATGCTTTCTTGGCTCCTCCGCCGCCGTTTTCCCATCGCGTTAAATAAAATCAAAATGTCACTTCTTTCGCTGGAGTCGTTCTTTTGAAAACTTTCTAAAAAAAAAAAAAAAAAAAAGTGAGTTAAAGTATCTCGCCAGCGTTTATGTGTCTGTGATTTATTTTTATATTTTTTGTGTATAAATATACTCCTCTCTTTGGATTCTGCAGTTGTGGGAAGCAAAGCAGTGACACCTCCTTTTTCTTTATTGTTTGTGCGCGCTGGTGTCAAGACTTCAAGCAGCTGTGGATCCAAGAACTGTGATGGAACAAAATAACAAACTCTGCCTTTTCCTTTCCTGGCTTAAAAGGGTTTCCAAGGTCATCACAAGTTCTATGGTAAAGCCAATTAGGTCTGAGAAATCGGCCCGACCAGGGACTCGTTAAAAAGCATCCGGAGCCTGGAAAATTAAGTGGTAAGCAAGAGCAAACTCTGAGCTCTAATTTTGAGTTAAGGCCCCGTGGAACTAAATATTGAAAAAACAGCCCAATAGTGCCACCTCAAAAATCAATTTCTATGAGGCCAATGGGACCTCGGCTGGATGAAAGTTTAATGTAAAAACGATGTAGTTTTCTGCAGCACACACCTTTGTACTCCTCAATGAAAAAACACTTGAAACGTGACACTAGACTCATGTGCAATGGAATGTTTGGCTTGATCTAAATAAATATTAATACATGCAATGAAAACTGTAGACGTTATTAAGTTTTTCATCTCTTATTGCTATTTTTTCAAATTAATTTTAATCCAGAACTGGTCAGAGAAGTGTTTGTCTCACTATATTAAAATGATACCGTGTCACTTGGCTTATTGTCTTCACTATGGCATCAATTCTGACTTATGCCTTTGCACTGCAAACCCAAGATTTATACAAACAAGGTTGAGCACTGTGCATTTCAAAAAAGTCAGTGGATCCTATCCCTATCTATCTGTTTAAACAAGGCTCTCAAACTGGCGGCCCAGGGGCCAAATGCGGCCCTCCAGATTTAAACCTTTTAAGGCATGACAAGTAAAGACACGTGGGTGCGGATGGGTGGTAGGTGAAAGCAGGACTTTTTCCAGCATAACTATCACCTGCAGGACATACATAAATCAATTCAAACATAACTGTGGCAAAACTACAGAAGAGAGAACATTGTAACATGGATATAATGTCAAAAAAGATGATTTTACATACAGCGTGACCTGAAAAGTGACTCTACTGAAACTACAAATGACCTCTTCTTCTTTCTCTGCAGTGGACTGTTGTAAAGTTGCGGCAGAGCTAAAAATTTGACTTCTCTGACAGCTTTTTGCATTTGAATTCAGTGAGGAGAAGCAACATAAGCTAATGCGAAGCCTTGTAGACACAGAACGACTTGACTTGAGTGCGTGACTTCTTCTGTGGAGTTTTATGACAGCGAAGGCCGTAGTGTGACTATTAGAGGAGCAGAGGCTGTCAGTCAATCGCACAGGCTTGTTGGAGCAGACAGAAGCAGACAGAATGGAGACTGGTGTCAGGGAAATCCATCCACTCACTATCAGACCTGTGGCACTTGGAAGAACCATAATGTTTTAGCCCTAACTGTCATTTTTAGACTAACAGAATCAGCTTTTCTTGCTTTGGATCATTATATTTAACAAACTATAAGCAATCAAAAACAAAACAGGTAAGTGCTGTTGAAGAAGTGAAGACACGCCATAATCCTAAAACATATATTTGGATTATTTAGCATCGCCCACACATTATTGTCAGTTGTCTGCTCTAGAAGAAAGCAATTGGAATAATTAAACATAAGAGTCTAAGATAAGACACAAATTATCTTTTTTTTATGAAATAAAACGTTTTGAAATGCTAAGACCTTGGTTAAAAACAAACAAACAAACAAAAAAAAAATCACTGGATGTTTTTATTACCAAATCTATACAATCAGGAGCTACAGGTTATAGTTACAAAAGAACACAGACACACTCATTGTGTCCTTCACATGTACGATAAAGTCCTGCATCTAAACACCTTCTATGCATCTATAGGTGAACAAGTGCTCACACTGCACCTGCCCCAGCTCTAGTCCTGTCTTGGTCCAGTCCTGATGCAGAGGACAGCTCACATTCAGTTTGCTGCTTCTCCAGTGTCACTACTGTCACCTCAATTGATCTCTGCACATGCAAGATGGCACACTCTCATGGGGATTGATTATTTGTGACAGAAAAAAGGCCATGGCGAGTTCTGACGTCAGGCCAAACACCATACTGTACTGTATGCTGTGTGAGTGCCTTTTTGGACATGAGTTTGTGCAGTTCTGATGAAAAATGCAAGCTAATTGTAGTTATTTGCTGGTCAAACATTACGATTGAAGTTTGACTAAAATCAACAGAATCGTGTATAGAGTTTAGAACCTCAAAAAAATCCAGTCAGGCCCGAGCTGGCGGAAGCAAGCATGCCCTGCCCAATGCTTTCTTTACTAAATCACACATACAACACAAGCCTTCAGTTCTTCTTTCTCCTCACTCTGCACATCAGACACACACCGTCCCTTCTCATGCCATATACTATAGTTGGCTACTTCTGAACACTCCATTTTGTCACCTCAGAGGTTTTGCGCAGGTTTCTGGACTGGATGTCAATCATCTACAAAGCGCACTTGTCATTTTTTTATTTATTTTTTTACTCCCTGGTAGCTGTCGCAGAACTGCAGACTGGAAACCAGGAACCACGTAGCAAACAGAAATGAAGTCACATGTTTGACATTCAGAATGTTTTCTCAGGCTCAGGAAGGAATAGTTGCTCACAGACAAGATTAAATACTAAAATGAAAGGACAGTTCTGCATAATATACTGTATGTCCCTTTATATTCAAAGTATTACAAGCTTTACGGACACACTACATACAGTTAGCAAAATACTGGAATATGTTACAAAAATACCTTTCAAATCAAACACATTTTCTAATCACTCTTCCATTTAATTATCACTATACAAGTATACACTCGCTTCAACCAATCACAACTCTCGCTTCGTCTGCACATCGGTCCTGCAACACTGAATGTTAATGTTCATCACAGATCCACACCAGTTTGTTCTCTGCTCGTTTCAATCGCACTTTACACCATAGCTCCGGGCACTCTCTCTGAACCGTCACATTTGTTTTTAATCTTCTCCCCAACTCCTCCGGTGTTTTAAGCCTCCTCTTAGACCCCTCCTCCCGTAGCCCGTTCAGAAGCCAAGTCTACGTTCCACACACACACATACACGTACGTTCAGCCGGGTTTCTTGCTTTGGTGGCTTTGCACAGAGACGTCCTGGGTTGAGGCGCACGCACTGGCTCTGGGCGCGCCTGTAGCTTGCCCGCGCGCTCTCAGAATCAGAGGCAGTGTGGTGTGGGAGATTAGCCCGGTTGGCAGTCGGCGCAGGCATATGTAACCACACCACCTGCGAGTTAGAGACAAGAGAAGATAAGCAGCAGTCTTTTTCTTTTTTTATGGATTTCACACACTGTTCGTATTGGATTCACACAGAGGTTCATTGGGGAAGCTGGAAGATTTGATGGTTTTGATGTCAGTGTTTTAGAAAAAAAAAATGTAGCTAAATATTGAGGTAGAATTTGTACCAGACCATGCTACCTATCCGGGTCAAAATAATTACTGCAAAATTGGTGACTTCCTTGTTGTAAGGTTAGCATTTTGGCAGGACTGCTTTCAGAATTCTCGAAATACCAATCGACTACAAAATATTCCCTGACTTTTTAGAGTCACAGATGACTTTTGATAGATTTTTTTTTTTGGCTGAATGCAACTCTTTTTTAAAAACAAAATTATTTTCCTTTTGTAAATATTGTCCATTCCTTGCTTTTTTTTGTCTTTATGTGCATGGAATGTGAAAAGCAAGTGACACAACAAAGCCAAGTGTTACAGGTCAGCTCTACGGAGAGGCGATCTTGCTCACAGTAAGTTTTTTTCCAGGTTGTTTTTGAGACACATAGATCTATAATTGGACAAATGCATGTTCAATTGTTTAATAGCTTAAATAGAATCAATAGAATCATGTTCAAAGAAATTAGATCATAGAACCTCTTGATGGAAAAGTTACATTACATTACATTACATTACAAAGTTACCTTTAAATTATTCATCACATTAGCGCATGTTAATTGTTTTGCTTTCTTTCTTTGTAAAAAAAAAAAAAAAAGTAGCTCCAAACACACTAAAAAGAACGGAATAAGCTTACTTCATCAAATTAATGATTGAGAATTGAGAAAGACCCTGTTGTCTGTTGACTTGTATGTCTGCTCTTTAAGTTGTCCTCTCCAAGGACATTTTGAAAGACAATAGAATTTATTGTAATCTGAAGCATTTTCTTCACAATAGGATCATTGTTGATTATTACACTTGTACTTTTGCCATTGTTGGTGTGGGTATTATTTACATGACAAAGTGTTTGTCCATGTACAAAGTCAATGGACACCACCCTGGTTAAAAGTTCGAATATGGCAGCCAACATCTGCTGCTTTGCAGTTTATTATCGTCAAGTTATTAGCTGATGATAGAAGCATGTTATACGTTTGTCCCTCGTTCTGTATTTTTTCACAAGAAAACAGCTTACAAAACCAGTTGCTATTATTTGACAGAATTGTCAAGCATAAATATGGTGTAGAAGCTTTATGAGTCATGAGACGTCCTTCTGTAAGACCCAGTCAATTTGTCTTATGTGCCTGATGTCTGATAAATAAAAGATCTATGATGAACATCATTTTTTTTTAGGCTGGAGTTGATTCTGCTAGCCTTGGATGAAAACCTACACACTTTGGTTTTGTCATAAGGAGCCATGTTTTCATACGGGTGCCTGATTGGCTAATTCATCTGTCAATCATGCCCACTGAAATTCAAAAGAGGGACAAAAAAAGAAGGTTATTATTATTTTACTTATTTGTTGCTGTTGTTTGTTGCTTTTTAAATTTATTGTCGCCTTTATTATGTTTAGAAATGGTGGCTTGGTTTTGTCTTTTTTTTTTGTCATTGCCATGCAAACATAAATACCATTTTGAGGAACTATTCATACAGCAAACTAAGTGCATGCCCTGAAGAAGACATGGATGGAAATATGTCTGTCACAACAGTATGAGCAGATACAACGGACCATCTTATCTAAAAGTTCCATAGTGCACTTTCTAAACAAATTAATCTTTATAATGGAGACCAAATGCACTAGACCCAAAGCAGAGAAGTATATTAAAGACGCGCTGCATTCTCCGGTTGTCGCGGTGACCATAACTCGCAGCGTCGCCAACAGCCGGCAAACGAAGCGACCTCCATCGAGATTTATCCACCCACCAGTACGTACGGTGAGCATGGCAACAACACATTCGTTTTGTGAAATATTCATTCTGAGAAACTCTTCTGGTAAAGACGAATGAAAAAAAGGCAATATCTATTATGGCTACCCGGCGCCTTTGATGCATCTACAGTCCCGAGCAGAATTATTGCTTGGCGGCGCTCGGAGCTGGAGGGACCTCTAAAAATAAATGAGAGCAGAATGTAGCGTGTAGCTGGGTGGGTTTTTAATCAGCGATGCCTGAGCTCGAGCCGGCCAAGTGTCTGTCAGAATCACGGCTACATAAAGATGACTGGCATCTTAGCGTCTTTTATAGGTAAACGTATTCACAAGCTGTTGCGTTTATTGCGGGCCATTGTGCAATTATATATGGATGAATGGAGAGCAGGTGGAGCGATGGCGGATGTGCGGCGTAATGTGCACCGTGGCTTTTGTTTGATTGTTACAGCCCGATCCATCTGAATGCCAAATGTTGTGGTTGTAGATCCAGGGTTAGATGAGAATTATCGAGAAGCAAGCCGTGAAAAAGCTCTGAAGAAGAGCAGAGATTTGGATTTTCAATGTTTTACTTGGACTCGACTGATAAAATGGACAAAGTTGAAGGTCAGCCATTTGGGACTTGAAACTAATAGTTGAGGACTATGACTTGACTTAAACTTTATAAAAAAAAAAGGTGATCAGAAATAAGACTTCAGACCAGGTGAAATATTTTAACCCAGTATCACAAGAAAGCGTACATTTATCACAACACAAAAACAGTGTATTATTACCACAATTTCACACCTCCTTTGCGTACTTATGTTACGCCGAACATTTAGCATGATATGAAAAGGAAAACATGACACGAGATTTCACAGCGTAAAAAAAAAAAAAAAACACGAGTTTTGGTTGAAGTCACGTGGGAACATTTTCTTTAGGTGAAACGGGTAAGTTTAGGCATCAGGTAACTAAAATGGGTAAGTTTAGGTCTAGAACTTGGGGCAGGTTAAGATAAGGATCAAGATTTTGTTGATATTCATAAATAAGAAAACATCTTAGCAAACACCATAAAAATTAACTGCGACGCAAAATAGCCGTGAACTCGTGCTAATCATACGTAATTTACGTGGTAAATGTATGCTTTCTTGTGAGATCGGGCTCTATATTTAGGACATATTAAATCTCATACCATAACAGCTTCAATAACACAAGTTTGTGTGGCTCCATCTTAGAAGACAAACAAGAGCATTACAGATATATACTAGCGGAAAAAAAAAAAAAAAAAAAAAGATGGTGCACACAGAAACACATCTGTTATGTACTAAAAAGGAGAGGGTTAGGGTTAGGGTTTCCTCAAAAGATGATTTTCCAACAGAGGCCCACGGGCAGGGTCTCAAACTGTGCAAAACAAGGTAATAAAGTAACATACATTAACAACAATTTGAGATACAGAAAGCTGAGAACATTCCAAGAACAGACATAGTATGACAATGAAAACTTTACTCACAAACTTGAAGGTCAGCGACTTGGGACTTGACTTGGATTTGAGGCCAAAGGCTTGAGACTTACTTGAAACTTCCATATCTGAAAGAGCAGGAGCAAAATTGCATTTTTGAACCAAGAAAATGTATGGTATTCTATAAATGGTATAAGTTGACTGTATTTGTCCTATCATACTGACTCTTTGAAGAAACTATAACTATTATGTGGTAATAATGTCCATGTTCTGTCTTGGAGCAGGTCAAGGGAGGTCATCATTTTAACATCTAAATACTTTTTTTTTTTCTATGACCAGCAGTTCACACTCTTTTGTTACTGTTCAGCTCTCTCACAGCGACTGCAGGGTCCACTGAGGGAATTGCTGACCAGTGTTGACCTTTCACCTTTGTTGGTAATGGAAACTTAAACACATATTGACTTGACCCAGAGAAGCTCAACACAGAAATACATTTTAGATGTGTTTTTCAGTTGCCTTTTCACTGCTTTGTTGTTGAATCTCCCCTCAAATGGATATACTGTAGAAGTGATAAGCTATGTCCATGTTAAATTAGTAATTAAAAATAGACTAATATAACACTGTATGATGACAATATTAGTCTAATGGGAGGATAAACAAAAGCCTATTAAAACTCTCTTGGCATAGATATTGTACATACTTAACAATATTAAAATAATAATTTTCAGGTGTCACATTTACCAGAGACCACATTGTTTTAATCATTACCTTCAATAAACATCACACTGTATGTACAGGGCTTTCACACAAACTAGGAAACAACATTCATTCATTCATTTTCTACCGCTTAATCCCGTTGGGGGTTGCGGGTGACTGGAGCCTATCCCAGTGACTTTGGGCCTTAGGCGGGGAACACCCTGGACAGTGGCCAACTTGCCGCAGGGTTAGACAGACAACCATTCACTATCTCATTCACTCACTAAGGGAAATTTACAGTGATGCCCAATTGACCTAAACATGAATGTTTTTGGAGGTGGGAGGAAACCGGAGTACCCGGAGAAAACCCACAGTGACACGGGGAGAACATGCAAACCTCCACCCAGAGAGATCGTGAGATGTTGATATGGTCCGACCCGGGAGTCAAACCCACGACCTCCTTATTGGGAAGCCAGAGCTTGGCTACCGTGCACCCCAGGAAACAACATACTTCACCTTATTCTGCCAAGTCCACTTTTCTTGGCAGTGTACTTCCTGTTTAGCTCAGTTGCGGTAGTTAGCATGTTAGCTATGTGATTCCTCAATTTGAGTCAGTGCCGAATATGAGTCAAAAGTTGATGTGCGCATACCAGAAGCTGTTTGACTATGACAACATACAACATAAACTGTGGTATATTTATCATTAACTGTTTAAATGTGCTTATTTTAAGTTAAATATGAGCTTAACGTTTGTGAAAACACAATTTTTAATTGTTATAAACTTGAGCAACCAGTTCAGAGCAGTGAAATGTCAAGGTTGCACACGTTAGTGTTAAATTTAATGATTTTTATTAGAGTAGAATATGGATGGGAAAGAGTTTGAAAACTTCGAAAATTGTTTGAAGTATGCAGCGATCAGATTGAAAGGCCAGAAATGATCAGTTTTGCTAATGCAGCCACTGACCCCACTGACTTATAAACACACTATTATTTTATAATACAAAAAATAACACAATAATATCCACGATGTCTGAAGAAACAAAGCGTGAACTTGTCTGAAGATGCATTATGTTGTGCAAATGTAACTGTTAAGTGTTCAAAAGTTCATAAAAAAAATACAAACTCTGAGAACCAACAACAGTGGAGAGAGAGAGAGAGAGAGAGAGAGAGAGAGAGAGAGAAGAGAGAGAGAGAGACACTAACAAAATTGAATAAAATAAAAAAAATGTGACTGCAAAATCCAAAACCGAATCAAATTGTTACGTAAGTGAATTGTCCCTTCCCATTTCAAGTGACTTTATAAAAATAAAAGTCACTAAGCTTTCTTAGCCGACATTTTATTTTATCTCATGTGATTGGCGATCTACAGTTACAACCGGCAGAGACATTTTTAGACATTTCTGTCAGTTTAAGTAATAAAAATATAGTCAAGTTAACGGCTAACAATTGACTCTATTTCGGCAAGTGACTTCCATTGGGAAATGACAAGTTTATCTGTCTTATGAGGCAATCAGAAAAAAGATATAACAAAATAAAAAAAATGAAAAAAACATAGTGACAAACTTCCACAGGCTGACCTCAGCTAAACAGGAAATGTGCTGACAAGAAAAGTATGCAGGGCAGAATAAGGTGAATAAGAAAGTAGAAAGGGAATCTGATGTCCACAGATGCAGGGCTATTCTATCATTATTTAAGGCTATTCTATCTCTCTAACAGAAATGTAAGGACACAAAAGTCTGCAAATCTAAGACAAAAGCTCATGCAGCAGTCTGAAGTCTGAACAGAGATAAAATGAATCAGGAGCAGTTCACGTCTGTCAGTTTGCTTCCGTCAGCTCCGCTCTGACAGTGGAAGACATTTACCGCTGGACTGGATATGGTAATGTGCCGCGGCTGCTTGTGAAAAACATCTTTTAGCAGAACCAATGCTTCAGAGCAAATGATCTCTCAAAACTGCAGCAGGAAAAATGAGCAGCCAAAAGATCTGGGCCGGACATGGAGCTCAAAGTAGCACAGTAAATACAGCTTATAAAGACTGGATTAATGTGCATTTTATGGCCCCAGCGGCGAGTGTGCGCGATGTGACACAAGTCATAAAGTCAGCGATGATATACACCACGGCGCAGAGGCTTTTGTTGTTTTAACGTAATAGCCGAGTTGTTATTTTTACGGCAATGAGCCCGAGATTAATGTTAATGTTTTGGATTTTTGAATTTATGCACGAGATTTGATGAACGATTTATAAGTCACCTGCAACAGTAATGAGCCATAAATCAGACGGGTGGTTCTTTGTTCTGGAGTATTTTCTCACACAGATGCCATGACAACTGCAAGTGACTAGTCAGTTTGAGAAAGGAGAAAGTGACTGCATTTAGTTTTTTTTTTTTTTTTTTTTTTTTTTTTAAAGAGGAAATAGTATTTATAATTCACTTTACTGAGCAGTGTGAGCAAGTCATGACTTAAAGGGGCACTGTGTAAGATTGAGAGGAATTTTAATTATCACATATAGTCCACAAACATTAAATCATATTTATTCTTTACAACATGAATACTAAAGAGAGCACTGTTAACCAATCCACATCAATTGTGATACATTTATACGTATTTGAAATGTTTTATTACGGGCCGGAATGTGGATTATTGACGCTAGATGGCAGCATGCTTAATAGGCAAAATGCATGTGAAAGGCTCCCTCTGGTGTTCAAAGGTGGAAATCACTTTGTTTGTTTGTTTTCTTACACAGTGACCCTTTAAAATCAGGACAAACTTGAGTCAATTCTAAATGACTTGAGATTTGACTTGATGAAATGGACTAAGACTTGGGACTGGACTTGGACTTGAAGGTCAGTGACTCAGATTTCGATTCCTCCAGCCTGTTCTCACAGATAAGCATGTCAATACCACGCAATTTGAAACAGCGTGTGACATGAACGCCATTTCTATTTTTATTGTGTGTATTTCATGCATTTCTGCCCTAGTTAATTTCAATGGTGAATGTTAAGACATGTTGTTATTCATGAAGACTAACACAATCCTAATCCTAAACTTAACCAACTCCAGGTCTCAGACCTAAATTTACCCATTTTTGTAACTTCAGAACTAAACTTAGCCGTTAACCCCCCAAAAAACCTCCTGTTTGTCCTTAACTACATCACATGTCCAGACCACGCCAGAAAAAAAAAACGGACACACAATTTGTCATTGCGTGGTATTTACATGAAATCCATGAGAACAAGTTGTCTCCTCAAAAAAAAAAAAAAAAAAAAAAAAAAATAGGTGAAATTGCAAAATTACAAACTAATCTGATACAAAGCAGAAGAGTTGGATTTTTAGAGCACTGACTTGGGAATCAGACTTGAGGCCAAACTTTCTGCCCCGTATCCATTCTATGGTGGATGTAAAATGTGTTATTATTTATAAATATTAAATCCTAATCTTAATCTTAACCAACTCTAAGCTTCAGACCTAAATGTATCAAATTTTAACCTGACTTCAACCAAAACACCTGTGGAATTATCGGTCAACATCACTTCCTGCTTATTGCGCTTGTCACATGTAGAAAGAGACGCTGTCTATTTAGTTAGCTGGGGAAACTACTTTGATTAAAACAACAAAACGGGACGAGAGCAGCTGGATCAGGTATGAACCGGTATCACAGATATCTGGCTCCTGAAGCTTGAGACAGTGTTAGTTTTTTTCATTCACAGTGAATGTAATGTGTATGGGTTGTAGTGTCAAATTTCATTCACAAATATTAAATTGGCAGCATAACTTTTGTTTTCTCACAGTGATAACTTTTGTAGTAGCTGTCAACAACACAGGCTAGTGTTGCTGCTGATAGTTTGTGTCAATCAATCTTTCTGCATTCCATCTCTCGTGTTAAAAACAAATAATCCCTCCATAAGACGCTATGAAAATAATGGCTTTATTTGATGCTTTTCACAGCATTAAATAGAGAGATCGTACAATAGACACGCAATATAGGGGCAGAATAGTGTTCATGATATGCTAACCTAATTTCAAGCATTTTGACTCATTTAACTCGGATTTATGTAGAGATATACAGTATACTATCTTTGTTTCAAACTATTTAGAACTGATTTCAAGACATTGCTTCTTATTTCCAACCATTGTCATTACCATTACTCCACTGGCAAAATTCTGAAAACAGTGACAAATTAAATATTATCCAATTAAAACAGCTCAAATATGGATTAAAATTTTCATTCCAAGCCATTTTAAGCAAGTCTAGATATATAGTTTTTTTTTTTTTTCCCAGTGTATAGAGTTCTGTGAGACGGTGTTGACGAGGGATGACTTTGCAATGACTTGGTCCATCTTCTCTGAGCAGATACTGTAACTGGTGGTGAAGTGCACTTTTGTCACTGCTCTGGTGTATTCGCACTAATGACTGACACCACATACACGGCCATTTTTCTTCACAAGAGCCTCTTCTGGGTCGAATGAGAGTGGCTTTTGAATTGGAAACAAAGAAAATTGCAAATCAGACCCAGTATGAAGCCTTATTCATGGCATTCTTGTTGAATATGACACAATTACACATAGCTATGCCCTTCTTTGTAAACGTCTGAATGTCCTTATGTCTGGATACTATAAACAGCTCAATCAAAAGCCAAGAATCCAATGTAGAACAGAAAAAACAACCTATTCTACCAGGATAAAGATAAACACAGCTTTGCGGCTTATCTACTGTATTGCATCAGACGTATATCTTCGGAAACGGCACAATCCGGCACATTCCAACATGTCCGCCATCATTGGTATTCAAATCCCGGCCGGAGCAAATGTAACATCATAGCTTTATTCAACATCAAAAAAGTCCGTCTTATCAGTGGCACGGCTGGAAAGCACTGGTTCACTCTGGTGCAAAGTGATTTCACCGGAGCTGGTTCACAAAAGCCCGAGGCGGTGTCGCTGCGTGTGTGCGTGATGCGCGAGTGTGTGCAGATGGAAGTGTGCAGGGTCACCGTGACTTCAGATGGCAGAGCGCGGGGATATTTCAACTGAAGGAGCAGGGCTGGGGAGAGAGAGAGAAAAACAGGAGCAATTGTGCCTTATCATCTGCCATCATCCAGTGTGGAGAGAATGGATAGACCGCAGAGAAAGACTGGAAGAGTGAGAGGACAAAATGACTGAAAATCTGAAGGAAATAGAGCAAAGTTTCACTGAATAGGCCTGTTTTTTAGGTTTTAGGTTTTCTCTATTGTCTAAATTCAGATTGTGTTTTGATGCAACATATTTACAATACGGTTAGAAATCACACTGTCCCTCAAGATTCAGCACAACACTGGCTCACAATATAATAAAAACACAATTTTGTGAAACAGAAGGTAGATGAATTCGGGATGATGTTCTGTGATATATAGAGGGATGTTCGGTCAACGCCACTTTGCGCCCTACTGCGCATGTGTTATGCAGAAAGATGCTCTCCATCTTCTTAGCCGGGGAAACTTCTTTGAATAAAACAACAAAACAGGACGAGAGGAGATTAACCCTCTGGGCGCCACCGTCGCAATATTGCGACACGTAACTTAACCGGAGAAAACGGCCTGTCTCTCTTGTTAAAATCAAAAACACTGTTTCTACATGCTTCCAGTAGATGTCTGACATCCAGAGCTTTCTTTTAAGCCCAAAATTACCATAGGTTCCTATTGGACAAAATCCAGAGAGGCGTGTCGAAGACGCTGCTTTTTTATGTGAGAAGTGAGTGAAGTGAAGCGAGGGGAGACGATGCGAGGGAGCGCGAGTCTGGCTTTTTGCGATGCGAATCTGGCGAAAACGTCCACTAGAACGGAGGTTTTGAGCCTGATACTGGTAGATTCACATTGTGAGGAAGATGATTATGTTCTCAGACGATGAGAGCAGGAGTGAGAGTGAGAATCGGTACGCTGATCTCAGCTGCGGTAGTCCCACGGCAGCCTCTCCGGGCGCTCCGCTTGGAGGGACAAATAACAGCGTTTACTGTTCCCAAACAAACTTTTCCTGTTACAAAACACGTGTAGGACATGGGGCAAGGATAGTATTAGGTTCTAGGAAGAGGAGGAGGGTGAATACGGAGGTTAAAACCACCGACGTGCGCGCCGATCTTCACCCGGGCATGAGTGTGTGGAGGCGGGGGAGAGCGGCAGGACGCAGCGGCGGAGTTAGCAGGGGCAAGAGGGGGGGAGGGAGTTTACTCTTATTGGTGCTATTTCTAATTCATTATTCTTCTAAAAAAATGAAAAAAATAAATAATAAAAGATGTCTATCTCCCTCTTTTTACTCTCAAAAAACAATCTTATTCAGCGGTCTGAAAAACATACAATAATAAGGGCCTAACATAAATAATATTCTACATATATACAATATATTACCATATTTATAATCTTTGAATAATACCTAACACTTTTCCAATTTATAGTAGAGCTCTATCTTAAAGTATATTTAAGCCACAGCCGTTTGAATGTTGGAGAGTAAAAACCGCATTTCCACTGAAAAAAACCTTGGCGCCCAAAGGGTTAATCAGGTCTGAACCGGTCTGACAGACATCTGTCTCCTGAAACTTGAGACAGTGTTTTTTTACGCTGTTTTTTCACCTGAATGTAACTTTTAAGGGTCGTAGGGTCGAATTTCATTCACAAATATTGATTTAGCAGCAGAACTTTTGTTTTTGCACAGTGATAAACTCGACTTGTTTCCACGACTTGTGTCAATGAGCGGTGACTCTTTCTGCATTGCAACCACAATGAATAGATGACTGTATTAATCATTGTCGAAAAATTTAGGAGAGGAAGTTTTCAGATTTAAATGTGCCCAACTCCTCGACAAACGCTTTATTGAGCGGAAAAGCAAAGAGCACAGGTTTAGGTTTCCTAGACATAATTTGGCTCAAAACACAGTTTTTTGTTTGTTTTTTTGACCCTGCGCTCTTCTCCAGTTAAACTGTGTAACTTTCTGGATGTTGAAGAAAATTGTTGTCAAAATTTTAAAGATATGGGAAAAAGAAAATGTTTGAGAACTGCTACTTTGATCTGATTACAATCCGTTTTGCAGCTCTAATCTTATTCAAGGTTCAGATTACATAAGCCCGCTGCATTCTCTACTTCTGTGTTTGTGTTTTCCATCTAAATTCAAAGTAAACAGCCACCTCTTTGTATGTAAGCGCTGGTCCTCTCCTTTTCATTTCGGCCCCTGGGAGCCGGTGCTTTCCAAGGGCAGCTCTGGCGGATTAGACCTTAATAACACGACTTAATCCTGGTTGACTCGGCGCTATACAAATGAACTGCAATTTCTTCAGGCCGCCGCACCTATATAAGGCATTTGAACATTCACCTGAAAACTGCATTCACTGAGCCTGGGCTGCTCTCCTCAGGGCTCAGGAGCTAATTAGAAAAAAGTACAGTGAGCTAAGGTTGTGTTGCTTTAGTTTATAATTACAAACGCCCAAAGTGTGCACGTTTCCAGGGATCTTCTCTAATAACCTTCCAGTTCTGAAATGATTTACCTGCTGCAAAGGAAGTCAACAATTTTGCAATGACTTTTATCGACTGGGCCAAAACGGCTTATGGTGAAACAAGGATTGCGATTTGATTAAAGTGGTAGAATGTAGAGTCCTGTCTGCGGGGGAGACAGGTGGAGAGGGTGGGGAGGGGGTCCATTGCTTTATTGTAGTCATTAGTCCCAATTCTCACTGCACAATATTAGCAGGATTTTTCAGCTGTGGGCGTGTGCAGGAGTTTGGGGTCAGGGACAAAGCAGCAAAGGGCAAAAGCAGCATGAGCATGATAATCTAATAAAAAAAAAATCGATATTTCACATTGACTCATAAATATTTGGAATTCTAATTTAGCTTTTCTGGAGAAATACTAGCTTTTAACAGTGCCTAGCCAACACAGTCTCTTGGAAATGCATTTCTGTAGAGCCAAATGCGGCCACTGAGGTGATTTCATGCGACCACCGGTATGATTTCATATTGATGACAGTAGAGTTTAGATTATTTCTCACGTAGTTGTCGAGCCTGGCCGGGTTAGGGTCAAGACGCAGAGCCACACTGAAAATGTGCGCTCTGTGGATGATTGACAGTCGCGTCAGAACACAGCGCAAAACAACTGTGGTGACAAAATTAAGTGGCAAACTATACGGCGTGAGAAGTTTTATGCACCGCTGCGAATTGAGGAGAGACAGAAGACTTGTGTTTAAGCACGGAGCAGGTAAAAGTGGAAGGAGAATGAGAGACAGGGACGGCACGTCTTTCATACACGAGACCAAGGAAAATATTCGTAAGGAAGAAGAGAGAGAAAGCGTGCACATGTTATTTGTGCGGTGAGAAAAGAAGGAACAAGAGGGAGAAATGTGCGGTGGAGGAAACGCTTTTAGTGGAGAGACACTTATATGTACACATGGCACATCATAAGGAGATTTTTCTGTCATTAAAATGCCACAGTTCAGTGAGTGGGCGGAGCGGGCTCACTTCGGGCTTAGCCTCAGCCACACAGAGACTGACTCGGGTTCCGGTCAGGTTTGGACACATCGTGCGCGGGCTCGGACTGGACTTTTGGGCGCGATCTAAACTCTAAACTACATGTGCCAAAACGCACCTCTTAGCACAGCCACGGCTCTGTGCAGCAAAAAATAAATAAAATAAAACTCATAAAGTGACTTTTAAACTTTCCACAACAAAGAAACAGACACAGGACATGAGGAATTACGAGAGCATAAGCTTCAGGAGAAACTGTCACGGCGTAAACAAGCTGCTCTTTTACAACAGAAATGCACAGATGTTGATTCATCCTTCTGTGGAAACATAATAAGTTCAATGGCATAATGAAGTGCTTCATGTGTCAAGCTCCACACCTCTTTTTGTTTGTCAAAATGTATCTAACATTCTCAGAGAAATGTTTTACACAGTAAAAGATGTTTTAGCAATGCGAACCAGTCACTGCAGCAACACACCAGCAGCAACATCAGTGTCTAATCATCATCAACCTAACCTTGAGCTTAAATGTCCTAAAAGCTCAGGAGTCTCATTTTATAAAGTGTGTGCACATATAAAAATGTTACATACATAATTTTCAATGTTAGTTTGTGATTTTGGAAAAACTTGACAAAGAAAGGAGCAATGCAATCCAAAAAATCTCAAATTTCAGCATGTGAAGTTTCACTCATAAGACAGAAAGAGATCTGTGCTGAGAGGGATGAGGAAGTATCAAGTTGGTAGAAGTTTGTGTTCTGTTTGTACGTTTACTTTCAGAAAGAATTCCAAGCAAAGTTTTAAAAATAAGTCCCCAGGCTTGTATTGTTTGTGAAGAGCACAAGAGGAGCCACATAGATCAGACTGGAACAGAACATGGAAATATAAAGGCTTATATTGTTAAGATGTGACTGTAAAACCTCTAAAATGCACTAGGATACAGAAAATTGCATGCAATTTGGCCACAATCTCCCAGAGAGGACAGTGCGACCCTGGTTTCTCTGTTTTTTTTTACGTGTATGCTTCACATAGAAGACAGTATTGTAAAATGCAATATAAAATTATTTGTGTGCAACAGGTTAGCATACCGTGAGTATGTTTGTGTCATTCCTCATTCATCCATTGTGGTCCCTCCTCAGGGGAAGAACTAAAACTCAGTTAAGTATAAATACAGCTTGTCTGTCAAGTCTCTTCCATCAGCTTGAAAATTACGTTGGATGATTGTTGAAAAGGTCTCAATTTTCGAAAATGCTCCAGATGATAACTTAGAAGCCTTTCTACATATCATGAACATGTTTTTGACACTATTCACACCATGAAATAGTTTGAAATAGATATGTTTTCTTTGTGCTTTATAGGAAGGTATTTTCTTTGGGTTTAACGGCTAAGTTTAGGTCTGAATTTACAAAAATGAGCAAGTTTAGGTGTTTAGAATTGCATGGCATACATGTTAATTTCCATGAGAATGGGGTGGCTTGACATAATTGAGGGCTGCAACATGTCTGTTTGTCTGTCTAATCACAACAAACCAATAATCCAAGTTTATTTGACTAAAAAAGTGTATTGCCTACTAATTCTTTTATTTTATTTTTTCCTTTGGCAATCAGTCAGTTTTCCTCACTCTAGTACTGAAATACACTCAACAAAAATATAAACGCAACACTTTTGTTTTTGCTCCCATTTTTCATGAAATGGACTTGAAGAGACAAAACTGCACATTTCAGGGTGTCCTTTTATTGTGGGCAGTATAAGGTACACCTGTGCACTAATCATGATGTCAGATCAGCATCTTGATGTGGCACACCTGTGAGGTGGGATGGATTATCTCAGCAAAGCAGAAGTGCTCACTATCACACATTTAGACAGATTTGTGAACAGTGTTTGAGAGAAATGTTAATATTGTGTATCTGGAATGAATTTTAGATCTTTAAGTCCAGCTCATGAAAAATGGGAGCAAAAACAAAAGTGTTGCGTTTATATTTTTGTTGAGTGTATTTGTATATTAGGGTAATTTTGAGAGATGCGATGCTAAGCAGGAAGACCTACGCTGTGTCCGAATGTCCACACTTGTCCCTATCCACTCAATTACTACACAGTCCTGCTCTGTTCAGTGACTGGTCAGTGACTCATTCATCTGGTCTTTCGGACATGGAGCGCACTATTTTCAGCTGACGCGGGTCACATAACTCTCCTCCTTGAGTTAAAGTAATGATCGGCAAAAAAAAGGTAAATAAAAATGAATTTTTGTAAAAAAAAAAAAATACTGACAAAGTCCGTCTGACACGCACATATTTATGGACTACTAATCTTTTGGACCAACATTAGACTTAAATAAAAGAAAAAAAAATAATAATAAATGTACAAATTGGACTATAATGTGGCTCCTTTAGACATATTTTTAAGGCATAAAAATAGATTTCCCAATCAAGAATGTTCCAAAGGAAAAATGTAAGTTTCTGCTTCTAGAATTGATTTTTCACATTAAACATCTCAAAATCTGTTGGAAATACTTTGACTTTTTACTCTAAAAGTACATTTTTCAACTAACACCTCCAATACTTTAACTTAAGTAGATTTTGTATGTGATACTTTTACTTTTACTTGAGTAAATTTTTGCCCCTTGTATCTGTACTTTTACTTAAGTAGAAAAATTGAGTACTTCATCCACCACTGCTAAGGTAAGCAGCTAACGTTAGCATCTTTACGGCTAACAGCTTTCAGTTACGAGTGTTTTGTTTATTCTCAGGCTCAGCAGTGAGTTTAAGCGGCTCTTTATTATCTTTACTTCAGTCGTGTCGTTTACAGTTAAAGTCTTGACGCTGTCCGCTTTGTTTTTCCCGATTCTTGCAATGAATTGTGGTCTATATTGACAGTTTAGTGACCATGGATGCTCGCTACTTTTCCAGATGCATTGCGGGAAATTTTGAGTGCACTACTTTTGGACCTGCTGGACATTTGGACACCACTACGAAATGGTGTGACTCTAAATAGTGCACACAAGAAAACATCTAAGATTATAATTACTATTGTACTTGATCAGTTCCTGTCAATATGCATAGCCAAGACATTTTAAACAAACTTTCGAAAATAATAATAATTGACAGCAGCCTTTATTTGCAGAGGTTAACTGACAGAAAACACACCCCTTTCTGCTGGTGAATCTGTGAAACTGCATCATTTTTTGACAGGAGACAAAGTCAGCACGTGCATCAGAGAGCCCTCCAACGCCACAGAGAATAAAAGGTCTATGACGGAAGTAGACGTCATTGCCAGAGAAAGAGTTAAACACATCTGAAGGAAATGCATTTCTTTGTTGCAATGTAAATCAGGAAAATGTTTAAATATTTCATAAATAAGTGCCATGTTGATATTAGGAAAAACTGGTCGGTCTTTTGGATTAATTCTATGATAGAACATGAACTTAAACTATTGAATTCTGAACAGTTAAACAGTACACCTGGTAAAAACCTTATTTTATTGACATTTACAAAATCCTCGGCAGACATGGACAGACAGAGAGAGAGCGCTGCAGAGGGCAGGGGAGCATCAAGACGAGAAGAAAAGTGTCCAATGTGTGAGGCGAGCAGCAGGTGTGGAACTAAATTGCTTCCCAGAAAAAATAATCCACTTATTGTTCACATACTGCATGTGGTTTTGTAACTCAGCAGAGAGCTTATCCGGAGTGTAACTGTGTGCTCTGCTTTCACCGGAAAAGCACAAGCTGTAAATACAACTGCAGGATGGAGGCTTCTTCTGAGTGCATCAAACTCTACACATGGACAGCTATGGGAGACTAGAGCCACCAAAGCCACACAACACACTAAATAAAGGCAACTCCAGCAAAACCATGAGCAAAACTGACTGATTAGTGTCTTTGCAAGTTTATATTGCAACACAGTCTCACAAGAAAGTACATATGTGCCACGACACAAAAAACATCGTACCATAATTACACAAAACAGCCATGAACTCGTGCTAATCATATGTAATTTACATGTCCTGTAATGTCATGGTATATGTACACTTTCCTGTGAGATGGGGTTGTATAATACTAGCTACATTATACATTTCCCTACCGTCTATATTCCATGTAGATGAAGTGTCATGCAAAGTCGGTGACTTGTTAATGTGACCCAGACATTCTTACAGAGATAACTGAAGCTATTCTGTAAGTACAACTTTTATTTGGAGATATTTATGTCATTCTAGGTCATACCAGTTTGCCAAAGCTGATGTTGCCATTTCTCAGAAGTTAAGCAGGTTGGACCTGGTCAGTACTTGGATGGGAAACCGCTGAAGAAATCTCGAGTTCCCCAGTGGGCGAACGAAGAAGAAGCTTCACCCACATTGCCTATGGATTTGAGATGAGTGTGAATGGTAAGTGTTGGCCCGATGATCCAATGGTGCAAAAATGGCATCCTCGCCTCTGTCAGTCCTCCATGGTAATCTCGTAGCTTGCCTCTGTAAGGAATAAATAATGTGTAATGTGAAGTGTCTTTGGGTATCATGAAAAGTGTTTTATAAATCCACAATACCATGCAGTAAAGTTTTACACAGAAAGCTTTGTCTCCAGTAAAACTCTGAGGCCCTGATTTACTAAGCGTTTGCACAGACGCAAAGTGAATTGCACGCGCAAAAAAGGGAGCAAAACGATTTACCATGCATGTGCAAAAGAAATAGCGTCTTTCACGTGACACAGTTTTGCGCTGCGCCAGTTTAGCACCTTTGGTATCATGAATATGTAATTTCGGGCATTTTTGCGTCATGCCGCAAAATATAGGCGGAGGAAATGCAAATGTCGTTAAAAAGCGCCTGCAACCAATGTCGAGGGTGTGGCAGCTGTAATACTCCGCCGGAGAAGACGCAGAAACCAAAGAGGTGCGTGTAAATGTAGAAACATTAGAAGAGGATTTCATTTTATCGTCATTTTCTCGTCTGGCATCTGGCTCATTCAGAGGACAGTGGCAGTTGCTGCTGGTATTTCACAGAGCAGTGCATCACATGCCATTCATATTAATAATAGTAATAGTCTAAATTAAAATGATAGTTTTACAAGAACAATAATATTGTCACAATAATAATTAATAATACTAGTATAGTTATTATTATTATAACAATAATTAATAATACGTATTATTATAACAATAATTGATAATACGTATTATTATAACAATAATTAATAATACGTATTATTCTTTTATTATTATTATTATTATAAAAATAATTTACAATAAGTATTATTATTATTATTTATATTTGATTATTATTGTCGCTGTCTTCATCGCACTGCGGCGGATATACAGCCCCCAAAAAGCCGCTCACATCGCTTGCTGCATCTTACACAACATTGCAAAAAGACACGGCCTGCAAGATGATGCTGTTATAATATAATACAATATAATTATATGTGGTGAGGTTATGGAGGAGCCTGGTTAAATCAAGACAACGCTGCTGCAAGCACGGAATGATCTCATTTAAAATCATTTCACAGGCAAAGTATGGTTTGGAGACACAAGACAACATGCAACGCGATTTCAATATGATTTTATTATTTTTTCTCTTTCTCAGCGTGCGTCCAGACGTCTGTGGCGTCTCCTCGACCTCGCGCGCCGCCCGTGCGCACTGTGCCGTGCTTTCCTCACTAGCTGGATGCGCTGTGCGGTGGTCTCTCACAATGAGGGCCTGAACAGATGTTTTTTTAGAGTGGACACAGTCCCGCGAACCTCGCATTACTCCTGTGAGTGCCCGTACCTCCTGCGCCACGGAAGAAAGACCCTCGCGTTCTGGTTTTTGAGTTCTTCCAGTAGCGCGTATATCTATCCACTGCGTCACTGATTTGGCCCGTTCCTGCTGGTTTTCACATGTATCTAAACAAATAATACGCTTAAAAATAAGCGGTAGCACTTTAAAAGACCTCCACGGTACCTACCAGTTAAGTACCGTGTCAGTTACTAGTAACTAACAGTGACACTTACTAGTACTTACTCTGGGTACTTACTGTGGTACTTACACTGTACCTAGAGTGGTACTTTGAGTGGTACTTGTACCAGCAGTTACTGGTACATACTGTGGTAGTTACTGTGGACTTACTGTGGTACTTACACTGGTACCTCAGTGGTACTTTGAGTGGTACTTGTACCAGCAGTTACTAGTACATACCACTGGTAGTTACTGGTACTTACTGTGGTACTTACACTGGTACCTACAGTGGTACTTTGAGTGGTACTTGTACCAGCAGTTACTAGTACATACCACTGGTAGTTACTGGTACTTACTGTGGTACTTACACTGGTACTACGTGGTACTTGAGTGGTACTTGTACCAGGCAGTTAACTGGTAACATACCACTGGTAGTAACTGGTACTTACTGTGGTACTTACACTGGTACCTACAGTGGTACTTTTACACCAGTATTGGCATGCTGGTATGGTCGTGGCCATACCAGCATGCCAAAGCTGATCCAGTCAGATCTCAGAAGCTAAGCAGGGTTGGGCCTCGGCAGTACTCGGATGGGAGACCACAGAAGAACCTCTGGTGCCACAGTGGGGCAACTTCAGTGGTACTTACTACAGTAGTTGACAGTCAACTACTGTAGTAAGTACCACTGAAGTACCAGCATGTGTCACTTTAGAACAGGTCCCGTTGTTACTAGTACTTCACTGTCAACTACTGTAGTAAGTACCACTGAAGTACCAGTATGTGTCACTTTAGAACAGGTCCCGTTGTTACTAGTACTTAACTGTCAACTACTGTAGTAAGTACCACTGAAGTACCAGTAAGTGTCACTTTAGAACAGGTCCCGTTGTTACTAGTACTTAACTGTCAACTACTGTAGTAAGTACCACTCAAGTACCAGTATGTGTCACTTTAAACAGGTCCCGTTTTACTAGTAGTTGACTGTCAACTACTGTAATAAGTACCATTGTAGTACCACTATTTACCATTATGTATCATGTATTTATCAATAAATGTTGGAATTAAGCTAAGATTGTTGTAAATTGTTTTCTGTTGTTTTGTTTACTGAAACAAATAATTACTTTGGTATTTGTCAATACCCAATATGTTGTGACATAAATAAAGACAGTGTGCTTTTTTAACACTTGCATTTTATTGTTATTCTTATTTATAAGCTCTACTTTTAATTTAGTACCAATTATACCACCACTGAAACATATGTGTGTGCCACAAATTATTGAAAGTGGTAAGTGTACTAATAGTTACCACTGTAAGTAGATGACACAAGTTTAAGTACTGAAGTAGTAATACCACAGTACCATGGTGTTATTACCAGTAACTGCTGCAAGTACCACTATAGTCTACCAGTGTATGTAAGTACCAGTGTAAGTACCGAGTACCACAGTAACTACCAGTGGTATGTACCAGTAACTGCTGGTACAAGTACCACTCAAAGTACCACTGTACACCAGTGTATGTACACAGTAAGTACCAGTACATACCAGTGGATGTACCAGTAACTGCTGTACAAGTACCACTGTAGGTACCAGTGTAAGTACCAGTGTATGACCCAGTAAGTACAGTAACTACCAGTGGTATGTACCAGTAACTGCTGTTGCAAGTACCACTGTAGGTACCAGTGTAAGTACCAGTGTAAATACCACGTAAGTACCAGTGGTATGTACCAGTAACTGCTGGTACAGTAGTACCACTCTAGGTACCAGTGTAAGTACCAGTGGTATGTACCACAGTACGTACCAAGTACTACCAGTGGTATGTACCAGTAACTGCTGTTGCAAGTACCACTGTAGGTACCAGTGTAAGTACCAGTGTAAATACCACAGTAAGTACCAGTGGTATGTACCAGTAACTGCTGGTACAAGTACCACTCAAAGTACACTCTAGGTACCAGTGTAAGTACCACAGTAAGTACCAGAGTAAGTACTAGTAAGTGTCACTGTTAGTTACTAGTAACTGACAGGTATTAACTGGTAGGTACCGTGGAGGTCTTTTAAAGTGCTACCAAATAAGCTTATAAATTAATAAATGTATTTATAATGTGTATCCTGCTGGTTATGCAATAGGGTGAATATTGGTAAAGAGGGACAATATGTGAAGCGGAC
This sequence comes from Mugilogobius chulae, assembly GCA_038363315.1. Classification (NCBI taxonomy): domain Eukaryota; kingdom Metazoa; phylum Chordata; class Actinopteri; order Gobiiformes; family Gobiidae; genus Mugilogobius; species Mugilogobius chulae. The sequence goes on along the minus strand of CM076412.1, from coordinate 19,398,757 downwards.
ACTTATGTTTGAGGCTTTGTATATTAAAATATGTGCACTTCTACAACTTATATTTAACTCTTTAATGATCTTTGGCATGTGCAGAATTAAAAATATTTTTTCATGTAATATTTGATGATATAAATGGTCTCAGTGAAAGAGTGTGATCCTGCAATGTCTGTGACAAATTGTGTTATGGTTATAACTTCGGAAAGCTTAAAGATAGTTAAGTTATTATTATTATTATTATTATTATTATATTATTATTATTATTATTATTATTATTATTATTCATTTTTTATTTATACCGGGAGGCTCAATGAGACAAGACTTTTCATTGGCGCCCTGTTTAAAATAAAACACAATCATTAAAACATTTATACAATACATATTAAATTAAATTAAATTAAAACAAGTACAAATATGATTAGAAATCTCTGCCACCAAATGACTAAAACTACAGTTGTGAGTTGGCTGTTGGCCTTTCCAACGGCATTTATTTTATTCGTGATATCTTGCCAGATGGCCTTGCGGCTATTGTGATGGTTATATTCCTCTGCATGGGTCAGCTCTCGTGACGAGAGTTTGCTTCTTCCACGAGGACCTTAGTTCCTCGGGTCGAAATTTTTTTTCGTTTGCGAGTCTCTTCCTCTATGTGGAAACTGAAGCACGCAAAAGGGTCATTTACATAGGTCCGCCTTCATCGGTTTGCTCCCGCACTACTGACGCAGTTTCTCTTTGTTGATCGCGTGCAACACGCCCACTTCAGGGACGCGCAAATTCTGAACTGCGGCCGCAAATTAGTACGTGCTATTATCCACCTTAGTAAATCAGGGCCTGAGAGGTTTGTAAACTCAACAATAACTTGTAAGGACTCTCTGAACTTTTACCTTTGCTAATTGTGATTTTTAAGTTTGTACCAGCTGACACTTGTGTTTTTTGTGGTATAATGTTAAGACCTGTAGGGAAAATCCAAAAGTAACTTGATACATTCTTGTTGTGGTGATTCTATTATTGATAACACAAATCAACTTTTGTATTACATCAAAAACTGCTTTTAAACAACATTCATTTTAGCTGTTCTCCATTTGTATTATTACATTTTAGACCTTAAGAATTTAGTGAGGTTTCATGAACGAAACCACATGATAAAGGCATGTTTTTCAAGTTCTCTCAAACAATAAAACACCTGTCACTGAATGCAAATCCTGCTCTATTCAACAGTGCCAAACGTGGAGCTCTGTGCACACGTCTTCATATGTCCTTGTTCCGGAGTCATTGGCGGACGAAGATTGCAACGTGAACCTTTGTGACCCTGCGTCTCTCAAACCCCCGCCGACAGATCTTTATAGCATTTATGTCGTGACCTTTTCGTCCTGGTGCACCTGCATTCAGACATCGAAGCAGTTCTTATCTTTACAGCATATGTACCCTGAGCGAGGCTAAAGCATGTGGAAGGCCTGATGGCGTACACATTCATACAGAAGCCACAGAAGTATGAAATCATTTAGCTACAACATGAAGTTAGCTGGAGGAATGGGGTTTTTCTATCCATTAGATATCTATTTTGAGACAGCACAATATCGATTCTTCAGACTTGTCAACACTTTAAGGAACAATATGGTTCATTGGAAAGACATAGTAATGTGTGTTTTACTCACTACAAGGAAGAAAGATGTAGGAAGCACTACATCGAGAAAAGAAAACTGAACCAAGACAGACAACACAGCAGTTTGGAGATACAGTGCATCTGCATCTGAAAGTTCAACCTTATCTCACTGAAATGTGTATTTCACCCAAATTTAAATGTGTATGTATTGGGGGTGTGCATTTCATCTTATCTGACGATAAGATATGTATCACGATGCACATGTCACAACAATATTTTGCAATTTTTCTTTACACTGCACACATTTTTGGCCAAAAATAAACTTCTTAAATGCTTATTTTTGTCATTTAGATGCCTTTGTTGAACTAAATATTTAATGAAATAATGTATTTTTACTTTGAGAGGGCTTGCCTGGACACAAACAGTCTATTATTTGGCTTAGAGGAGAGCCTGAACACATCTGTTTCTGCAGAAAAGCTGTTCCTTTAGCTGATTTATTTATATATATTTTATTTTTATTTTATATTTTCTGTTAATGACTGAATGACAGTATTGATTATTATTAATTATTCTCTCTGACAGATTTTTTGTTATTTTATTTTTTTTTTTTTATTTACTTTTATTTAACCAGGAAAGTACTGCTAAGATTCAGAATCTCTTACAGGAAACCTGGAGGAGGGGAGAGGGGAGGCATTGTTTTTAGAGGTAGGGGAAACGGAGAGTACCCGGAGGAAAACCTACGCAGACACGGGCAGAACATGCAAACTCCACATAGAAAGGCCTCGGGTTGACTGGGAGTTGAACCCAGGACCTTCTTTCTATGGGGCTAACCGCTGCGCCACCGTGTCGCCATAATGATTAAAGCAACACAAAGGTAATCAAGTTTTGAAAAGATTTAAATAAATAATAAATATTTTTATTATCATACAAAGTCATACTTTTTGTGTCAAGGTGACAGTCTTCTTAAAGACACAGTGCTGCCCTCTACTGGCTGGATAGGTGCATTTTGAACCAAAATGACACTGAAATCTCTTGAAATCAATTCATCCTCAGTAAAATGCATGACGTCATCAAAATATTGATATCAGAATTTAATATCAATACGAGTATCGGGAGATTGGGCATTGTGGTATATCGCCAAATCTGTATTTTCCAACATCCCTAGTATGTATACCACATATTACTCGAAACTAGAAACATGGTCATGATACGCCAATAACATGTCGTGGTATGGAAGAAGTACATTTATCATTCAGATTCCCATAGAGTTTTTTTTTTTTTTTTATTCTATAGGAAAAATGAATAGGACATTACATTCGGGAGTTTCAGGTGAGCTCCACACATAATGTTAGCCGTTATAGCGATGGGATTGACATCTTCCTATATAAAACCTAATACTACAACATGATTAGAGACGGAANTTTAGATTTGCGTGGCATACATATTAATTTCCATGAGAATGGGGTGGCTTGACATAAATAGGGGCTGCAACATGTATGTCTGTCTGTCTGTCTAATCACAACAATCAGTAATCAAAGTTTATTTGACTAAACGGTTTGTTGCCTACTTTAATGACAACAGCAGTTTTGTAACTTTTCCATTGACAATCAGTCAGTTATCAAGTTTTCCTTACTGTAGTACTGATTATTAGGGTAACTTTGAGAGATACGATGCTAAAGCAGGAAGACCTAGTCTTAAAAATTGTGAGGAAAAACATAAATAAAAAATTATGTAATAGTGTTATATTTCGATTTTTTCCCACTCCACATCTAAAATTATAATTACTTGGACTACTGTACTTGATGATGTTGGTACTATTTAAAAGCAGTCAACTTTTCAAAAATAATAATAATTCACAGCAGCCTTTATTTGCAGAAGTTAACTAACAGAAACTACCAAGGTCTGGAACTCTCTGCGCTGCCTAATGTCAACAAAAAAAGCAAATGTATTGCGGGTCATGTGATCTTCTTTGGGTCTGGATACTCATAGCCCACCCCTCTGCTGGTGAATCTGTGAAACTGCATCATGTTTCTGACAGGAGTCAAAGTCAGCACGTGCATCAGAGAGCCCTCCAACGCCACAGAGAATAAAAGGTCTATGACGGAAATAGACGGCATTGCTAGAGAAAAGAGTTAAATACATATGAAGAAAATACAATTGTTTGTTGCAATGTAAATTAGGAAAATGTTTAAATATTTCATAAATAAATGCCATGTTAATATTAGGAAAAACTGGTAGGTCTTTTGGCTTAATTTTATTATAGAACATGAACTTAAACAGTTAAACAGTACACCTGGTAAAAACCCTATTTTATTGACATTTACAAAATCCTCGGGCAGACATGGACAGACAGAGAGAGCGCTGCAGAGGGCAGGGGAGCATCAAGACGAGAAGAAAAGTGTCCAATGTGTGAGGCGAGCAGCAGGTGTGGAACTAAATTGCTTCCCAGAAAAAATAATCCACTTATTGTTCACATACTGTATGTGGTTTTGTAACTCAGCAGAGAGCTTATCCGGAGTGTAACTGTGTGCTCTGCTTTCACCGGAAAAGCACAAGCTGTAAATACAACTGCAGGATGGAGGCTTCTTCTGAGTGCATCAAACTCTACACATGGACAGCTATGGGAGACTAGAGCCACCAAAGCCACACAACACACTAAATAAAGGCAACTCCAGCAGAACCATGAGCAAAACTGACTGATTAGTGTCTTTGCAAGTTTATATTGCAACACAGTCTCACAAGAAAGTACATATGTGCCACGACACAAAAAAACATCGTACCATAATTACACAAAACAGCCATGAACTCGTGCTAATCATATGTAATTTGCATGTCCTGTAATGTCATGGTATATGTACACTTTCCTGTGAGATGGGGTTGTATAATACTAGCTACATTATACATTTCCCTACCGTCTATATTCCATGTAGATGAAGTGTCATGCAAAGTCGGTGACTTGTTAATGTGACCCAGACATTCTTACAGAGATAACTGAAGCTATTCTGTAAGTACAACTTTTATTTGGAGATATTTATGTCATTCTAGGTCATACCAGTTGCCAAAGCTGATGTTGCCAGTTCTCAGAAGTTAAGCAGGTTGGACCTGGTCAGTACTTGGATGGGAAACCGCTGAAGAAATCTCGAGTTCCCAGTGGGCGAACGAAGAAGAAGCTTCACCCACATTGCCTATGGATTTGAGATGAGTGTGAATGGTAGGTGTTGGCCCGATGATCCAATGGTGCAAAAATGGCATCCTCGCCTCTGTCAGTCCTCCATGGTAATCTCGTAGCTTGCCTCTAAATAATGTGTAATGTGAAGTGTCTTTGGGTATCATGAAAAGTGTTTTATAAATCCACAATACCATGCAGTAAAGTTTTACACAGTAAGCTTTGTCTCCAGTAAAACTCTGAGAGGTTTGTAAACTCAACAATAACTTGTAAGGACTCTCTGAACTTTTACCTTTGCTAATTGTGATTTTTAAGTTTGTACCAGCTGACACTTGTGTTTTTTGTGGTATAATGTTAAGACCTGTAGGGAAAATCCAAAAGTAACTTGATGCATTCTTGTTGTGGTGGTTCTATTATTGATAACACAATTCACTTTTTGTATTACATCAAAAACTGCTTTTAAACAACATTCATTTTAGCTGTTCTCCATTTGTATTATTACATTTTAGACCTTAAGAATTTAGTGAGGTTTCATGAACGAAACCACATGATAAAGGCATGTTTTTCAAGTTCTCTCAAACAATAAAACACCTGTCACTGAATGCAAACCTGCTCTATTCAACAGTGCCAAACGTGGAGCACTGTGCACAAGTCTTCATATGTCCTTGTTCCGGAGTCATTGGCGGACGAAGATTGCAACGTGAACCTTTGTGACCCTGCGTCTCTCAAACCCCCGCCGACAGATCTTTATAGCATTTATGTCGTGACCTTTTCGTCCTGGTGCACCTGCATTCAGACATCGAAGCAGTTCTTATCTTTACAGCATATGTACCCTGAGCGAGGCTAAAGCATGTGGAAGGCCTGATGGCGTACACATTCATACAGAAGCCACAGAAGTATGAAATCATTTAGCTACAACATGAAGTTAGCTGGAGGAATGGGGTTTTTCTATCCATTAGATATCTATTTTGAGACAGCACAATATCGATTCTTCAGACTTGTCAACACTTTAAGGAACAATATGGTTCATTGGAAAGACATAGTAATGTGTTTTACTCACTACAAGGAAGAAAGATGTAGGAAGCACTACATCGAGAAAAGGAAAACTGAACCAAGACAGACAACACTGCAGTTTGGAGATACAGTGCATCTGCATCTGAAAGCTCAACCGTATCTCACTGAAATGTGTATTTCACCCAAATTTAAATGTGTATGTATTGGGGGTGTGCATTTCATCTTATCTGACGATAAGATATGTATCACGATGCACATGTCACAACAATATTTTGCAATTTTTCTTTACACTGCACACAGTTTTGGCAAACATAAACTTCTTAAATGCTTATTTTTGTATTTAGATGCCTTTGTTGAACTAAATATTTCATGAAAATAATGTATTTTTACGTTGAGAGGGCTTGCCTGGACACAAAACAGTCTATTATTTGGCTTAGAGGAGAGCCTGAACACATCTGTTTCTGCAGAAAAGCTGTTCCTTTAGCTGATTTATTTATTTTTTTATTTTAAAAAAAATATTTTTCAGAATCTTATATAGTTTTATTTCTATTTTCTGATTGTAATGATTTTCTTAGAAGTTACTCAGTGACAGAATTGTTTGATGAGCAAAAAAAAAAAAAAAAAAAAAAAAAAAAAAAAAAAAATGATATGTAATGACTGAATGACAGTATTGATTATTATTAATTATTCTCTCTGACAGATTTTTGTTATTTTATTTATTTTTTTTATTTACTTTTATTTAACCAGGAAAGTACTGCTAAGATTCAGAATCTCTTACAGGAAACCTGGAGGAGGGGAGAGGGGAGGCATTGTTTTTAGAGGTAGGGGAAACCGGAGTACCCGGAGGAAAACCTACGCAGACACGGGCAGAACATGCAAACTCCACATAGAAAGGCCTCGGGTTGACTGGGAGTTGAACCCAGGACCTTCTTTCTATGGGGCTAACCGCTGCGCCACCGTGTCGCCATAATGATTAAAGCAACACAAAGGTAATCAAGTTTTGAAAAGATTTAAATAAATAATAAATATTTTTTATTATCATACAAAGTCATACTTTTTGTGTCAAGGTGACAGTCTTCTTAAAGACACAGTGCTGCCCTCTACTGGCTGGATAGGTGCATTTTGAACCAAAATGACACTGAAATCTCTTGAAATCAATTCATCCTCAGTAAAATGCATGACGTCATCAAAATATTGATATCAGAATTTAATATCAATACGAGTATTGGGAGATTGGGCATTGTGGTATATCGTCAAATCTGTATTTTCCAACATCCCTAGTATGTATACCACATATTATTGAAACTAGAAACATGGTCATGATACGCCAATAACATGTCGTGGTATGGAAGAAGTACATTTATCATTCAGATTCCCATAGAGTTTTTTTTTTTTTTTTTTCTGTAGGAAAAATGAATATGACATTACATTTGGGAGTTTCAGGTGAGCTCACACATAATGTTTATAGCGATGGGATTTGGACATTTCCTATATAAAACTATTACTACAACGTATTAGACGATCTGTTAAAGTCTTGTGAAGTATGGATTCATTAACATTCTTTAGACAGCTTCTCTTTCTTTAACTTTTTAATTGCTTTTAATATTTAGTTGTAATTTCTTTTGTAAAAATGGATTGGCTTGCTTTTGTTGGCAGATACAAAGAGGTTTAGTGCGGTTTTATCTGGAGCTGTGGGTGGCACCAGATCACAGAACACTCGGCGCATTTCAATGGAGACGCGTCCTACTCATTTATTTGAACTGACAGCCGTCTGCATTATTAAAGTATCAATCACTCTGCCTCTGCTCTGGCGCCAAAGAAACTCCTCCACCAAACAGGCTCGGAGAAGGGTTAAACCGTTTTAGATCTGGCAACCTAAACAAATGCTGATGCTGGACTAACCCAATTAGAGTGTGTTTACAAGCCCTGTGATGGTGATCCATTTCACCAGTGAGACAAAGAAAGCTTACATGAACTGTTACACAGTAAGAGTTGAGTAAACACAACTCTCTTCATCTTGCGATCCAGCTTGGTTTAGGTTCATTTAGCATAGGACTATTTAACCTTTCAATCCTAAGGGACAGATTTTAGGAAAACTATGATGTCTGGGTCAGGTAGTTGCACAACTAAGATAATTGCAAAAGTTGAGGTTGCACAAACTTTGTATATTTCAAGAATGTTGAAACCTATTGCCAAAGCCTCTGTAAGATTTTTATTGTTCAACTAAATTTCCAAGCCAACACTGAACCAGAATTAAGCAAATCTACAGTAGACCAGTGCTAGTCAATGCTGAACCAATCTAAGGCCTTGCATACACTGAATGCAAGACAGGGCGGACATGTACGAGTTTCATGTAAAGTGCCTGTTGCAACAGCTGCGGTCAACTGTGGTCATATCCGTCCAAAGCCACACAAACTAACATAGATTCTCATATAGATACTCGTACAGTGACTTGCAAAACTGCATCAGACCACTGCAGTCAATTATGAAACATAGACTTCATGTGGATTCTATCTGCTGAACTGCACAACTCTCGCACCCTCGTCTGCACTCCTTTGAGGTCAGTATTCACGGACACATTGGTTTTAAGCACTGAGTTCTTGCGGGACCTCCGATTTCGCCCTCAGTGTACTCCGGGGTGACCAGCATTACACCAAAACTAAAACCGGACCACAAGTCAGTTTTGACTTTTTTGCCCATATGCGACTTGTATCCAATTTTTTCATAGTAGTGTGAGCAGCAGAACTCAGATTTTTTTTTGTTCAATAAGACACGCATCACTTTCATATGTGGAAATAAATTGGATCTTTTGAAACGCGACTGCAGTCTGAACGCGAATGTCGCATTCATCCGACATTTCTGTTCACGTAGTTCGCTCACTTTCACAACTTTTCCTCATGAAAACTTGGTTCTGAAGCTGCTCTTTTCCTACTGTTACAGCCCTCGCTGCGTCTACAGCAAATAACAAAACTGATTTTTTTTTTTTTTTTTTTTTTTAGATGACTACTTAGGACTTGCCCAAAATCCTCATTTGATGTCCATCGCATTTGGAGTAAATAACTGTATCACTATGGCAACCACGCCACCGGATGTTCCGGTCTCAATCTGAGACCAGAAGATGTTAGTGCATAACCCCTATTATTAATTGTACTCTGCTAATTCTTTAACGAGAAATAATAGAGTGGCAAGACATCCACACTTATGAGGCAATTTAATAAATATAATGACAGTTAAAATAAACCAACGACTGAAATCTACAGGCTAAATGCAGCTAAACAGGAAGTGCACGTCCTAGAAAGTAGGGGGACAAATTAGGGTCAATAGCATGAACATTTGGCATTGATCAATGCATCGCATACGTACGTCTGCCATCACTGCCGGTCTCCAGCTCTTCAGGCTTCAGGACAACAAGGATCATGCCTAATACATCTTGATTGTGAAAACTTGTCTCAGTGAAAGTGAAACTTGAAGGAAACATTCATCACAACAGTTCAGAGACAGATGTTTTCTCGCTGTGACAAACAAAACTCCCGCTGTGGAATAATACTCGTCTGCTTTATTGCAAAAAGTAAAATCACAAACTCATCCAAACATTATGAATTTTACACGAGCTATAACTTGCAATGAATATAAAGCGACGGGGGCGTTTGGGCGGCTTCAGAGTGAGATGGATAAGGAATAGGAATCAGTAAAGTGGCTGGATGCATTTCACCTGCAGACCTCGCACAGAAATATGAAAGTTTGGGCTTGATAATCAATCACACAGACAACAGTCCCAGCTGCAATCACAGTCGTAATGTTTTCCTCGCTGAAAAATGCACAATAATACTGACTCTGGGCCAAAAAGTTTATTAGAGATTCACAGAGTGGCAATTTTAGGCAAGAGGGAACTTTCCATTCAGATGAGATTGAGATCTAAAATGCAGCATTTTACTTTTGGGAGTAACCATGGGAAGGACAATAGTTGTAACCTTATTTAGGTCAGCTAACAGTTATTCATCATTACCAACTTCAAATGTAAAACAATAATAATGTTTGTGTCAGTAAATGTTTCTGGCAATATTGTGCCATTTCTATTTGCTAAATCAAAAATCTTGTCATTTGCTCAGAGTACAGTAGCCTACAATTTGATCTAGAACTATTTGTGTTGTGTAATGGTTGATGCTATGGCGATGTGATGATGTGGTGGGCCGTGTTGGCTTTGGTGTTGTGTACATGCATCATAAAGCATGATGACGCTTTATCAATAGTGATAAAGCATCATCATTAGTGTTAAATTAGCAATAGCAATAGCTATATTATTTAAAATATATATTTGTGTCATTTGTGCCATGTTAACTCTTTCACTGGCAGCCCTATTCTGCCTTTGACCCTCTTTCCCTGTCAGACCTTTTTGCTCATTTTAAGCAAAAAATCCAAGATGTTTTGCCTGTAATCCGTTTGAAAAGAAAGCCGGCCCTTTAGAAAGACCTAATCACGTAAACACAGCCGTCTGCGCTCCGCAGTGTCAACAATGGAGCACTTGTATTTTCCGGTCCTGTGACTGTGGAGTCTGTGGAGGAGCTGTTAGCGAGGCACAGAACCACAAGACAGGACTGACCCAGAGCCAGGTCTAGGGCAGGACTGACCCAGAGCCAGGTCTAGGGCAGGACTGACCCAGAGCCAGGTCTAGGCCAGGACTGACCCAGAGCCAGGTCTAGACCAGGACTCAGGACTGACTGCGGCAGGTCTCGAAATATATCTCTGTGTTTAAGAATCAGACAGTTGCCTTTCTAATGTATTTTCATTAGGATATACGCTGCACTTTTACTGAACACATTTATTTACCACTAAAACCACGTTTAAACACAAGCACGCCAATACTTCTTACCTTGTGTCAAAAGCAGCACATCCATGTCAAGTGTTGGAAACTGTCCTCACTGAAGAAAAGTTGAATAAATCCAATCAACGACCGCTGTCCATAACGTGTTCTAAAGTTTTATCAGACTGCTGTCACTCTGTCTCTGGTCCATAACCCCGGTCTCACACTGGATCCAGTCCGTACTCCGGTCCGGCGTACGGAGGCTTTCCGTTTCTTGAAAAGTAATGAGAGGCTCTCACACCGCGATCCGTCCGGTCCGGCGAGCCGCGCGGCTCTGCTCCGTACGTCCGTATCGTTTCCGTTTCATTTAAAATTTTCCGGACTGCCGGAGCGCTCCGGAGCCCTTTTTGGTAAAGTTGTGAAAAGAAGACACGACAAACAGGAAACCAAGCGCTCGCGGGTGAAGTGAATCCGGTGGTTTTCAAAGTAAAAACAGGGGTTACGTTTCTGCTACTACAACAAATACAGCAAAATGCTCGACATATACACGACTATTGAACACACAGGAGGCAAATAAACGTCCCGTACTTACCATTATGCGTCGAAAAATCCAAAGAAAATGAAGTGACGTGAAATAAGCCAAAAACGGGCAAGTGTTCCTTGTTTACATATCCATGTGCCAGAGATCACGTAAACTCCCTGAAACTCCCAAGTTGAGCGTGAATCCCCGTGAACTCGTGGTCTCGCGAGGCCAGCAGAGTCCGTGCATACGCATGCATATTCTGGAGGCAGTGTGAGTGACACCGGACCCAGACGGATCCGGATCTGGATATGGATCTGGATCTGGAGGCAGTGTGAGCCCGGTGTAAGAGTCCGTGTTTCTGCCTAAAGTGCTCCAAGTAAACACAGTGCTTCAAACACATTTCATTACGGGGCCAACTTGCTCCTTGTTCCCAGTGTGATGAATGATGTCGTCATTCCTTAGTCACGTGCAATTGGCCTTAAAGGTTTCTAAATACAAGATATTATGGTAAAATTATAAAAAACGATAAAACAGCAAATATTGTAGGCTTTTGGCCAGAAAGCATCCTTAAATTCATGGGGTTCCACCTACAGGCAGCTTAACCCCACCCTATTCTGATCAGCGCCAACTGGTTCCGCCAATATTCACACCACCGCATGCGTCAGGTTTTGCGCCACTTCATAAGATAGCGCCCCTTGTGTTCATGCAATGCACCCCTCTGCTGGTGAATCTATGAAACTAAAACATGTTTTTCACAATACACAATGTCTTGCCTGACCAGTCAGCCTCTCAACATTCTGTTATATTCTTTGAATGCAGAAGGGTCTGAAACCTGAGCCTCTGTCCAATGTTAGGACAATCCGATCAAGCATACTGAAAAAATCCTCGAGCTACATTTTCACGAAAACATCGTGTCGCTGTTTTGGTGGAATTTCCGGGTTTTCTGTGAATTGTTGACTCAGCGCTCAGAAAGGCCGCCTACGAAATTGATCCTCGGCGCTCCGCTCCCAGACCCTCACGGTTTGTAAAGTGTCTGTCAAAGTGTGTAGGGACTGGCTGGTCAGGCAACACAATGTCAGCATGTGCATAATTTTTTATCCAAAAATTGTATATCGAGTATATTGTTAATAGTAAAAAATGCTACAAACAAGCTGTTTAACAATGCAAATGAAGAAAGTTACATTGTGAACTTTCAAATAAATCTGATGATTTAGTCAATTATTTGCTATTTGGGCCTTCATTGACCAACATTTGTATTAGTCTGACTTTCTATTCACGACAATCTTGTTTAGCTGCATTTTTTCTTCACAAATAGTTATTTAAAATTAAAAGTTCGTGGTGTTGTGAGTGCAGATTAGTTCAGAAGCTTGGTCAGTCATTGAAACACATGTCTTACAGTCTTATGAGTTTGATTATTACACTTCAAATATTTGAAGACATGTTTGAACATTTTCCTGTTGGTTTGACATAATATTGTCTGAATATCATAATCAAGATGTAACAAAAAATTATCGGGATATCTACTTTTTATCAATATCACCCACCCTAGTCTACGGATAACCCATGGTGGCTGAAAATATTTGCAATTATTGAAAATCTTGGCATCCCTAGACATAACTGTATACTGGTGCGATGGTATCTGTGTTGTGTGTATTGTATGGTATGTTGTGTTGGTGCTGGTTGGTATGTGCTGGTTGATAATGTGTGTTGGTATGTATGTTTGGTGCTGGTGTGGTGGTATTGCTGGTTGATAATGGTGTTTGGTATGAGTATATGTGTTGGTGCTGGTTGATGTATGTGCTGTTATATGGTGTGTTGGTATGGTATGTGTTGTGCTGGTGTGGTATGTGCTGGTTGATAATGGTGTATTGGTATGAGTATGGTATGTGTTGGTGCTGGTGTGATGGTATTGTTGGTTGATAATGGTGTATTGGTATGAGTATGGTATGTGTTGTTGCTGGTGTGGTGTTATTGTTGTTGATATGGTGTGTTGGTATGAGTATGTATGTGTTGTTGGTGATGGTATGGTGTTGGTGGTATGGTGTTGGTTTGTGTTATTGTGTTGATAATGGTGTATGATAGTATGTGTTGTGCTGTGTGGTGGTATGTGTTGGTATGAGTATGGTATGTGTTGGTGCTGGTGCTGTGGCTGGATGACATCTCCTGCTCATCTCCCGAGAATTATGGCGTCCTTGTGTGGCGCTGAATGGCAGGCTGTGACTTAGTGCGGTTTGTGCGTCTCTGAAAAGCACTGACCCATACACAGGTCACTCCGTAATGTCCCCAGTGTCACGGGCTGTCGGGATGGGGCAGAAATAGACTCTAACTACAGTGATAAAACACTATGTGCAGCTCATACCAGGAGATAGATGACACTGAGTGTGTTCAAAGAAGGACCTGGAGGAGCTGAAGAAGACTGCACAAATGTAACTACTGTTTCTACAAATAGGTTACATGCTACAGGACACATGCAAAGATGACGATAAAAGCTAATATCACTTATTTCACACACATTTCTTTTAGTGTACCTGTTTCTCAAAAGAAAAAAAAAAATAATAATATTATATTTTACCAGATATAAACATGCTTTGATTCAAGTCTTATTGTTGCAGTCGCCATACTTGGTATTATCATTTCAGCCTCAAATCACCTTGATTACATTGTTGTGATGAAGTAAGTAATCTTTATTTGTATAGCACTTTTCATAGATAGAGTCACAAAATGCTTCACAGTGAGATGAACCCCTCCCCTCCCAACTCAGTGATAGTACACAGTCCTGGGGCAGTTCAGCAGAGGTGATTCGCCTAAACACCTGGCGCCTAAACCTCCGACTACCATCAACTGTTCCCTAATCTGCAAGTTATTGGTTGGTGGAGAAACCAGAGTGCCCAGAGGAAACCACCCTGACATGGGAGGAACATGCAAACTCAACACAGAAAGGCCCGGGTCCAGTAGAATGAAGATAGGATAGTTTATCTCATCTTGAAAACAAGAGTCATCCTGGGAAATCATGTAGCACTTTTGTTTTCTATATCATGAGATGGTGCAGTAAAACTGTATAGACAATGCATATATTTTGTCAGTTTATATATATATATATTTTATTATTATTTTTTTTTTTATCAACAAGGCCGATGCGCACACACCCCGCCTACAGAAAGAGACACTAACAGACACAAACTGTGGAAACAAGTCAAAAAGCATAATTAACTACAACTACAAGAGTTTATCACTGTGCGGTAACAAAAGTTCTGCTGCTATATTCAACATTTGTGAATGAAATTCAACCCTACGACCCTAAAAAGTTACATTCTGGTGAGTGAAAAAACAGCAAGAAAAACACTGTCTCAAGCTTCAGGAGACAGTTCAGACCTGATCCAAACAACTAGCAACTTTTTTTTTTTTTTTTTTTTTAATTGAACTTTATGTAATCAGGAAACTCCCACTGAGATTGAGAATCTCTTTTTACATGGGGAGGGGAGACAGAAGGGGTTAATGGACATGTTTTTAGAGGTAGGGGAAACTGGACTACCCGGTGGAAACCTACGTAGACACGGGTAGAACATGCACAGAGATTGGTATAATCTAGCATATCTACAGTATAACTATTACAGTTATTTAGTTTTCGAGTCAAAATGTACTTAAATATTTCTACTGAATTGTGTAGTTTTCTTTTGACATTCAGAAAGTTACACTGTGCATTTCTAATATCGGTTGTCCCTATCACAATAACAATGATTTTAAAATAAACCAAATGTAAAAAAGTCTTAACCAATGCAAATGTTACTACCTAAATACCAGGCTTTGCTTCTTGCTTGTTTTTATCCAAATGTCTCAAGCAAAAAGCAGTAGAAGACAGTTGATAAGCCTGTCCAGGTGAGTAACAGTATAAATACCAGTGTTCAAACATCTACATACATTTGAACACTGTGACCGATAAAGCTCCGGCTCCTCTGATCTGCTGCTGCATAACGATGAGCGCGTATCTCCCTCGCCGTTCGCTCTTAACGCTGCCAAACTCAAAAGTCATAAATTACTGCTCGTGCATAAGTCGGGGAGAAGCTCGCGAGGGAACAGCCTGGAGACATCGGTTCAGAGCGCTGGAGCCCGACGGGTGGCAGGATCCCACTTGGAGATTAATGTACACGCCGCGTTTATCAAAGGCCTTTGTATCCACCAGTGCAGCCTGTAAATGGGAATACGTTATGTTGAACAGCCAGGGTGCGACTCCAGGACCACGCACTGATCTAGGCTTTGTCACCGGATGAAATATGACTCGCCGTGAGAAACAGCCAGAGAGATTGTTGACTCTTGGTTGACTGCATTTTTCAACATTAGTGCGCCAGGTAGTAGTGAATAAGAGAGTGACTGTTCCAAATGCTAAGCAGGTTGGCCCGGTTAGTGTGAGATGGATGGGAATACTATGAACTAGCTATCAGCTAACCTTTCGAGCAGAAACAAAGCTAAAAGAAAGGCTAAATTAGGTGTAAAATGACATATAGATGGAGGCTGTAAAAATATATAGATAAACTTGGACTTCTCACTTAACTAAAAGAAAGTTAAAATCACGTTTTAAAGAGTTTTATTTCTTTACTAATTTCATCTCAGTTTAGTGAGTTTTTAGGAATCAATTGCATGAATTAAGACTATCCAATTTGAGCTTGAATTCCTCTGATGTTGTAGATTTCACTACATAAATTAAGCATGTGCTACAGTCATTTTGTTAAATGAACATTTACAGAGTTTTGGAGTTTTTCACTTACCTTAAAGGGGCACTATGTAAGAAAAACAAACAAACAAAGTGATTTCCACTTTTGAACACCAGAGGGAGCCTTTCACATGCATTTTGCCTATTAAGCATGATGCCATCTAGCGTCAATAATCCACATTCCGGCCCGTAATAAAACATTCGAAATATGTATAAATGTATCACAACTGATGTGGATTGGTTAACAGTGCTCTCTTAAGTATTCATGTTGTAAAGAATCAATATGATTTAAATGTTTGTGGACTATATGTGATAATTAAAATTCCTCTCAATCTTACACAGTGCCCCTTTAATGTAACATTTATGGCGTGTAGGATCAAATTTCAATCACAAATGTTGATTTAGCAGCATACTTTTGTTTTTGCATGGTGATAAACTCTTGTGGTTAGTGGCTTTTGTTGCTTACTGGGTGCGTGCACATATCCCGTGTTCATAAACAAATATTTCCTGTGTAGAGGTCATGCACATTTTTTATTTGAGAAAAAAAACAAAACATGGCTCAACATTTAGGATGAGCAGCAAAAAAACATAGAAACATTAACGTCTTTCTGTTGCCAAACATACAATAATTTCAACTCCTGTACAATGTATGATCAATAACTCCAAGTCACTATGGAACTATAAATGTGCGACAGTTTCGAAAATGACTGAAAAATTGATCCAGGAGCAGTAAACACCACCACAGTGTGCTCTTCAGTGGTGTTTTGTGATATTTTTGACCTACAGCACTAATAGTTCTTCACGGCTGCATCTGCCCCAATGTGGTGAGGCCAAATGGAAATACCAAAGCATGTCGCATGAGCAATAATGAAGACATCGAATGAAGAAAAGAGTGAATGAATTTCATGATTTATGACTTTTTAAAGGCAATACACAGACTCAAAAACACAACACACAGGTTAGTTCACAAGCTGTTGAAAATGTGTTTATGTAAAAAACCAAAGCAGACAGACATTTAGTTTGTTTCAGTTGTGAAAACATGCGCAAAGACTCTTTGTGCATTTGTGTCTGCTTTTCTCTGAACTGTAGCTGAAGGACACATCTGTATTATTCGGCATCTTACGTATAGAGGTTACACAAACACTCTTTTATCTGAAAAATGCGTCACATCATTCTTATTGTGTTGCAAAAGTATGATAACTTGAAATGTGTTTTTTTGATTTTCTTAAGCTAAAAGTTTCCTCCAGAGAGTTTCGTTTAGCAGAAATTCAATATATCGTATTAGCTTTTTGGTGCAGTCTTTGCTAGCTTGTTTTCGTTGGAAATTTAGGACATTTTTACAGTTGCATAACAAAGAAACCCCTCTTGAAACAAATAAATAAATTAAAAACTGTGTCAAAGTGATTTAGAAAAACTATCAATGCATCGAAATAATAATAATAAAAAAAAAAAATGAGTTGAGCTTTGTGTACAATCCCAGAATCTGTCCAAAATTTGCGATAAACAGAAGGCTGTTGTTTTTCTGATTTCCTGCCACTGTTTACCTGCTGCTCTTTTTTTACACAGCACAAACAAACTCAAAATTTAGCAATAGTTGTACTTATATTCATTATCTGACTGCAGCGGCTTGTTCTTATTTTAGAAGTAATTTGTATCCATTGGGCTTCATTCATGAAAGTGTTCTTAAAATCTGTGTGTAACTTCCACTTTAAGAAGCTGCTGCGAAAACTCTACGTGTGATTCATGACGAGTTTGTAATTTACGCCAAATTCACCAAACTCCGGCTACTAAAGTTTTTTTTTTTTTTTTTTTTTTACATAAAAATGAATAACGCATTACGGAACCTGCTTCCTTATACTATGGCAAATCTGGGCCGGCCGCAGGGCTTTACTCACATTCTCATGGAACTGGGGAAATGAGGAAGAAGCGCAGCAGCGTGTCTCCCAACTTTGGCTGATTCAAAACTTTTAAAAATGTCCAAACTCACATGAACACACTTAGAGGAAACATTTTCAAGTCACAGATGTATTGAAATAACACCTGGGGAGAAGAGGCTGGAGCGGTGGTCCACAGTCAGTGCACAGTGGCTCTGGTCCTGGGGATTACACAGGGTCCTGAGTCCTGTGGGGGCAGAACTCACAGGCTCTGAGGCTGGGACAGGCTGCCTCAGGTTTATTAAAGGAGTCTTTTTTTGCATAACTGTTTTCCTTTTCAGTTATGCAAAAAGTTTCTAAAATGACTTTATATACAAAAAATTGCAAAAATACATAACCTACAATCATGTAGGAAATATACTGTATTTTTAACCGAATAAAATAAATAAAATTCTGAAAACGAACATTTTCTGTGAAGAAAAATTTTGTGAATGCCAAAAATGTTCGTAAGGTGCCCTTAAGAACAAATTTGGTCGTAAGAACGTGTCATGAATGAGACCCATTGACTCTTCTTCCTTTTCTCCACTGTGTAATGCAAAGGAATTGAACCACCAATCTCTGCGTTAATGTTTTTTCTTTCAGAACCTTATAGAACACCATAGTACATTCTGTTTGAGTGAGGCAGTTTTTCTTTTGTCACTGCTGAAATGTGACTTATCGTGAGGTGCAGCGGCGTGTTCTTTGACTCTCATTCACATGTGGCGCGGAGCTCGTAGCTGTTCATGATTAATGTCATTAGCCGTGGCGCTAGTGCTCAAAGCGGCGTCACAAACACACAAAGAACTGACATTTTCCCGGGAGATTTATTAGGCAGCAGCACAAAGGTTGTTGGAGTTGTTAGCATAATGATACACAAACAAATACCTAAAGAATTATGCTGCTTTTTATTTTTTATGGAAGTGGAATATTGGAGGTATTGTAGAAAGTATGGCAGAGGTTAAAGGTTACAAGTTCGATTCCTGAATAATGAGGGTGTTCTGTGCGTGTTCTTACTAGGATTACATGTTTTCAGCAAAAACACACTTGCGATTGAAAACATGCTGCATCCAGAAGAAGAAGAAGAAAAGTCACATACTAGCACTAGTTGTAACAAGGATAAAAATATCATTAGTGTTTATAAAACTGTAAGTTACATTGCTTTGAATTCCTCTTTTACCTAAATGTGACATTACAAAACTCAATTTCTCTTAAAAAATATAACTCTTTCAGTCTCAGCCCTTCTTCCCTGCCAGGGCTTGCAGACCTACAAGTGTCTACATCAAGTTTTAAAAATAACTGTTGTTCAACATGAATCTTTTCCCTTTTTATTGGCATTTGAAATACCTTGTTTTCTTTAGACTCCAGCGTTTGACGAGAAACTTTTTTTTTCTGAATCAAACCACATCACAGCGTTTTTTTCGTCTGTTCAACTTTTTGGTGAACATACGAGTCCCTATAACTTTAGGATAAAACAATGTGAGGTTTACGTGAATAAAACAATGAGGACGAGTGTCTTTGTTACACTCGTCATGTTACAGACGAGAGACAGCACAGTACTTTTATATTTTCTGATGCAGATTATATAGATTCAGCCTCTTTCATGGAACATAGATTATATTTAACCCTCCAAACATGAAAAAAATACAATAGTTTTAATTACTCTGACCATTTTTGGATCGCTCACGGAAGAAAATGTTTAGTGTTTCTCCTCTAGATCAGCTGCATATATTGTTCTCAGAGCAAACTATCTTGTTTTTAGTCCAAGATAGTTTGCCTGTAATCTGTTTGAAAGTTGAAAGAAAGTCTGCCCTTTAGAATCACCTGATCACGTAAACAGAGCGTGTGTATGTTCTGGTCCTGTGACTTCCTCTGGGTCTTTGTTCTCACACTACAACCTCCTCTGCTGGTGAATCTGTGAAACTGCATCATGTTTTTGACAATGCACATTGTCAGAACGTGCATCAGAGAGTCCTCTATCGCTGCCCATAAAAAAAAGGACTAAGACGGATTTCTCCATGGAAAAAAAAGGATGGACATCTCGGATTAAACCACATTTAACGATGATAAAAATCTAAGTACTCTTGGTCTTAAGACCAGTCTCACGAACGCTTTTTTTTAAGAGAATCCTGATAAATTTGGCTAAAATGCTAGTACTGGTCATGTTACTAACTAAACTGCAAACAAATATGTAACTGGTGCCGCCATATTGATTGATGACATATCATAGTGTCGCCACAGTTACTCTTGAGATTCCATCGGTGAACTGTTTCCACAAAAACACCATTGACAGTGTCCAGTTCTTGCATCTTCCTCTTGATTATCTTCAGTGTCACTAGATTCCACATAGTCTTCCTGTATTTGGCTCAAACTGAAAAGGTTTAACTGAGAAATTCAGGTTGCTTAGTTACCCGCTCCAGCCTGTTACCTTGACAACACCATTTCATGTCACAACCACATCAAAATGGCAGCCTCCATGTCATTTCTTTAAAACACTGTTTTGACAAAACAACAAATACTTCCAGTGTATTTGTCCTGTATTTATGTGATGATATTATAAGTATTTAGCTTAAACATGATTATAACCAGGGTTCTCTTTAAGGTCTTGGTCCCATTTCAGCTGGAGAACACTCTTCTAAACTTGCACCAGGACCACAGTGACATGTCCCTGGCACAGTTTGTAATAAGCACTGCACAATAAGGTCATGGACTCACTGATAATTGTATAAATGAATAAAATGGTCTTGTTTTATTTCCTCGACCCTCAGTGGTCTTGGTCTTGTCTCGGTCTTCGAACTCTGTGGTCTCGGAAAGATCTTGGTCTCAATTATGGTAGTCTTGACTACTACATGTCTAAATACTGAACTTTTTTTTTTTTTTTTTTTTACGATCTAGCATGTTGTACTATCTAGCAAGTCTAACAAGTCTTTCTGAACACTATGAACGCTTGAACAACAATAGAAGAGTCTTCCATAGATTCTCATGGTCACAGTTTGAATAGTAGTGGCACCTTGACTGTCTGAGATCTCTTTCCTTTCCACTCTGCACAAACAGACTTGATATAATGCTCCGGTTCAAATGCAAATGCCTTGTGTTGAAGGGTCATTGTATATCTTCTGTAACCATGTTTTCCTGATGAGAGCTAACCACAGGACGTGTTGCTTACTCTGAATGTATTTATTTCTGCACTCTCTGAATCATTTGCATTGCAATGTAAAGCAACTAAGCTAAAAGAAGCTCTGTACCAACTGCCATCAGTAGAAGTGAGTCATAAACCAACACAGTCTCCGGAGAAAACGTAGATATACAAAATGTTAAAAATGTATGATAAGTATGTTTTCATTTTTTTTTTTTTTTTATGTCAATATGTAACAAAAAACAAAACGTAAAATAACCATGAATTTTGGTTGAAGCAATGTGGTGACATTTTCTTTAAGTTCAATGGGTAAGTTTAGGCTTAAAGTTAAAGTTTTACAATTGGGGCTTGGGGTAGGTTAAGATTTACTTCTTAAACCCCAAAAACCACGTGGGTTCAACCAAAATTTGTGGTTATTTTACGTTTTGGCTTTTTGTTACCTTGACGTAAAAGATGTACATTATCGTACTTTTTTTTTTTTTCATTTCTTTGTATATCTACTTTTCTCCGGAGACCGGGCTGTTCTAAACACCTGGTGCCTCAACTTCCGACCACAACCAAGTGTTCCCTACATGTTTTTGATTGGAGGGGAAACCGAGTGCCTGGAGGAAAACACACTCATGCAAACTCCACACATAGCAGCAGTAGAACCTGCAAACTTTTTGCTGTGAGACAAAAGCACTTTCCACTCTGCAATTGTGCCACTCAAAGTTATATTTCGATTTATTCATTCATGTTTGAGCAATCTTGTCTTTTTCTGCAGCTGATGCTAAAGTGCTTGTAGATCCCTATTTTCACCCCCAATAAGCCTTATGTATGAGCCGGTTTCATTTCACTCAGTGGAAACCGTCGGACGTCTAACATTGAAGCTTGTTTGTTCTATGGTAGGCGGGTCTTTTTCACATCAACCAATCACTGCCATTTGTTTGTTACCGGACGTTACTATGTACTGCGACCAAACACATCAGTTGTAGTCCAGGAAGTTCAGCGTAAGTTCCACGGAGTGAAATGAAAGTGGCTGATACATCGGGCTATAATGGCTCCGTCACATCAGAAAAAAGGTGATTTTTAATCAAAATTTTCGGCAGCTACCATTTTAACAACAAACTTGCGGAACTACAAACAGATGCTTGAATTTGACACCAACGTTTAATTTCCGTTTGCTGATTGGTCAATCGTTTCCCAAGCTCGATCCAAGCAGCAACAAACACTGAAATTGCTGATCTAGCTGGAGTTAAATGAATTGGAGCAGATGCACTAGGTGGCGCTAACCTGGCTAAAATCGTCTACTTCTTTGTATTAACTTGTGATTACAATAAAAAAAAAAAAAAATGACTGATCATATTTTTTTCCAACTATAAAAACAACTAAGCTCAAACCTGCTCGTACTATCTACATTTGTCATTGTTTGTATTAAAATACACAGGAAAAGCACAATTGTTTCTTTTATAACCTCCATCAGAAACATTACATAATGCACCTTAAATCAATATATAATAATAAAGTGTAACCTGCGCCCAGTTGTTGAGCAGCTTGTGCGGCTCTCACAGTGGGTCCAATGCCTCCACATAATACGTCCTGACATCCCATTTTTCCTTCTCATCAGAGTCGGCCTCAGGTTCAGCTCAGGTCGCGATGCTCTCAAATGAAAAGTGGGCTTAATTACATTAGATGTGATGGCCCATGGAGCCTGCTGCCCGCGCACACATGAATATAGCGGTGTCCAGGGGTGCAGCCGGCCTCCATTAAAGCCACTGCACAAAGCTGGAGGTGTGGGGGCTGCTGGGTAATGATGGACGAAGGGGCAGGTGCGCTGTCCAGGGCGGCATGACCCAAAGACACACATAAAAGAAAGGACAAACAAGCATAGTTCATGTTAAGCACAAAGACAGGTCAGGGGAGCAAAGGAAGATTTTTTAAAAAAGGGACATATTATGTAAATCCACATTGCTGACTTTGCAACGTTGTTAAATTAAATTAGTTTTCTGGAAGTTTTAAAGTTTGCACTTGAGTCAATGCTGAGAGGAGTAAAACACACACATGAATGTATATACTGTATCTCACAAACTTATACATACCACAACATAACAGGACATGTCAATAGCGTATGATTAACATGATTTCATGCCTTTTTATATTATTTTTTTTTTAAGTAAAAAAAAAAAAAAAAAGCGTTCATTTCTATGGTGACTATAAAGATGTTATTTCTGAATTATTTCTTATTTAACCTACTACAGGCCCCACCCATAAAATTACTAATTTTAGTAACTTAAAGCCTAAACATGACTTCAACCAAAACTCATGTATCTGTTTTAGGTTTTTTTCATATTGCGTACTATATAAAGGGATTTTTGTGTATCAACACGGGCGATGAGCACGTGCACTCTGACTCCAGAAAGAGCCGCCACTCATAGACACAAACAGTGGAAACAAGTTGAAAAAGCACAGTGATAAACTCTTGTAGTTAGCTGACAACGCTGCTGGCTCCACTGTTTGTGTCAATGAGTGGCTCTTTTGGCATACTGAGTGCGCGCACATCGCCCGTTATATATACAAATAATACCTCTATAAAAAAGTCTTTACTGTTACTGTCTATGGTTAGTAATGTAATGTCCCCATAAGCATTGAAAATGTAATGTCTAAAGAGCTGCCTTTTTAATAATGGAAAATTGGCCATATACCAACAATCTTGCCTTATACCATCCGACTTTTCCATTCTTTTTCATTTTCAGTTCTTCAGCACTGATTTTGTGCTTCTAATCAGTTTAACTTAACTAGGTCAGTTATCGCAGAACTTCAAAAGCACAAAGTACAATCGGCATTTGGATAATTATATGTGTTAACCAGAACCAACTGGAGTTGCATTGAGATCTCCTTTGACCATGTGGTAAATATTACCTTAGAGTATGATTTTGTACCTTTTACACACACAAGCTGCTGCAACAATTGCTGATGCATACGTTTACATGCTCTTAGGTTAAAACAATTGGTTAAAGCAAAACAATTCTTGCCTGTACCGTGAGGCAACCGAATCCCAATGGTGCAATGTCAGATGGTTTCCACAAACTTAAATGAAACCAACTGCGGCTTCGGACAAATAAATTGGAGGAAATACTCACATGACTTAGCCAAGAACTAACACAGACTAAACTACAACTTAGCCAGGTTTATCCCACCACTAAGCCAGTACTAAAATGTTCTTAACTCTGTAACTTATTTCCCATATTACTACATTCACTGTCTCTGGCTCGGAGCACATTTACTGCTAAACTTGTATATTATGATTGTATTTTTTTCCCGCAGTTCCTTTTTGGTGAGCTGCTACTGTTGTGATGCTCATTAAGTCGGCAGGTAGCACCGCGGGTCAAGCTTTCTGAGTCAGAGTCAGACTAAACTTCACTTTCGGCTTTTGTTTTCCTGTTTTTGAAGACGCTCTGGTGCCTGCAGCAAATGAGGCTGGACTTAAAAGAGCAGCGCGCCACTACTGTATGGATGCTACACAAAATAACAAGGAGGCAGAGTTTGGGAGGGTTTGGACTAACTTTGCTGCACAGAAGGTTGCTTTTGGTAATCATTGACTTCATAATTACGTGAGTTATGTGACAAACAAACGCTGTCTTTCAGCGCATGTTATTAGAGGCTATATGAAAGAGAAATGAGGAAAAACAAGGCAAAGGTTGTATTTGAATGTTTTCATAAGGAAATGTCAGGCAACTGTTTTTTTTTTGTAATTATAGTCATTATTGTATCTGCATTTTTTTTTTCCAAATAGAGAAACAGCACATATTCTCTGATTTGGTTCATGGTAAAGATGATCAATATGACAAATTAAAAAAGTTAAAATCCATACTGGAGCTTCTGCATAGGTCTATAATACTAATAAACAAACACATTTTAAAGAAAAGACAAAAAAGTGATGAGCCTCCAACATGTTACTATTAAAAATAGAAAAAAAATAAATAAATAAATAAACACAATTTTAAAGACAGAGGAATAAGACCTCAAGTGTGTCCATTCCTTTATTGATTCTAGGTCATGGGTGAGGCAGGAAACACCCTAGACGAGGGCTATTCTTTTTTTTTTTTAACCAAGGGTCACATTCCCCTGCAAACCTTTGCTTTTGGGTTGGAGGTGGAAGCCGGGACAGCACCACAATTTGGGATCGCACACATTATAATGAGCTGTATCATCTGCTTCATAAATTTTTTTGGGAAAATACAATATAAAAGACTTACCAACATTACTCTAAACTGCCGTTTAATTTCTGAACCAAAACTAAATGAGCAAAACAATAGACGAAGATTTTTTTTTTCCCCAAAACTGAGAAAAAAAAAAAAAAAAAAAGTAGAGATGGGCCAGATGAGCTTCTGTACAAAATAAAAAGAAGATATGTATTTTCCAATGTTTGGAAGGTGGGTGGTGGGCTGGATTAACTGTTTAGAGGGCCTTAAGTTGAATAGCCTTGCTCTGGACAGTTGCCAATTCATTCATGGCACGGTAAACACAGAAACAAACAGGCAGACATCTGAAATGGGAGCTGATATATGTTGCCAACAGATAGCTGAATAAAAATCATCTCTACAATATATTGCAACCCAGATACACTACATGTACTTGATGAATATGCGCAAGTTCACGTAACACAATTAGATCTTTAATAGTGAGTGCAGTCTTGACTTTGACAAATGCCACCATGTCAAAGTCAGTCATTTCTGTGTGTGGTGTGGATTCTGTGTACATGTTTCCAGCACTGCTTCAGCGCGGTCAGGATTGCTGAAATAACCCCGACTAGATTAAACCAGTCTAATCCGCTCATCCAAATACTCGACTCTGCATTTTCACGCAGTCCACTTTAACTGCAGTCCAGAGGTTTTTGAAAGGACAAAATGTGTGCTCTAATGCAGTGACCAACTACCTGGCTCATGTAGAACACACAGAAAAAAAATCATGACAGCTCATATTCACACTGCTGCTGAACTTTGCATGTCTGTGGTGTCTTTTTTAATTAAACTGAAAGTGGCTAGTAGTCTTTAATGGTAGGTCCCAACAGCAAATAAATACATAAATAAACAATTATAAAAATCCACAAAATTGAATTTCAGCCCATTGAACAACTACAAAGGGAAAAGCTTACAGATCAATGCTGAAGCTATTGGAACAGCCTGTTCTCATGGATAAGCGTGTCAATACCACGCTATTGTAAACAGCGTGTCATATGAACGCAACTTATATTTTATGCGTGTGTATTTGACGCGTTCCTCGTTCATTTCATTGGTGAATGTTAAGAGGTGTTATTATTCATGAAGACTACCACAATCCTAATCCTAACCTTAACCAACTCCAAGCCTAAATAGCTAAATTACCCATTTTTGTAACTTCAGACTTAAATTTTGCCGTTAATCCCTTGAAAAACCTCGTGTTTTCGTCAACCACTAGGCGTGTCCAGACCACGCTCGAAAAAACGAGCGTGTAATTGCACGCCAAAATAGGCAGAGGGCGTCATCGTGACACGCAATTTGTCATGGCGTGCTATTTTACGAAATCCATAAGAACACGTTGATTGGAAGCAGCTTGATATCACAGGGCCTTGGGAATTAGAGGGCATTTCTGAAAATGAAAGCTCCAAATCCACACCACATTCGATTGAACTATAGATTACTGTTCACACTAACATTATCCTTCCATTAAAACTTCATACAGTATATCCCATTCATTTTTGTCCCACTTCACCTGAGTCGGGTTGTGGAGGCGTCGGAGCAGAGACGCCCAGACTCACCTTTCCACACACACTTCCTTCAGCTCTTCCGAGGTGACTGAACACTTTCCAGGGAAGCTGTGTGATTGAGCTGATATCTCTGAAAGAACACCCAGTCACCCGGCAGAGTAAACTCATTTTGACTGTTTGTATCTGCAAACTTGTCCTTTCGGTCATTACCCAAAGCTCATGACCAAATGTGGATCGTAGATTGTCCAGTAAATTGAGAGCTCAACTTCATACTGTGTTTTCTTCTAGCATTATTGTTGCTGGCTTCATCGCTTTTACCATATAATATCTATATGTAATATCGAAATCTGAGTCTCATTGCTTTTTTACATTTCTTTACTTCAAAGCCAAATGTGAAAAGGCATTGTTGTGATTTTGAACCTATATATAAAAAATCTAATCAACAATATTTGGTAGCCATATAATAGTTTAATATTGTATTGCTGAATTATTAAGGCCAGTGGCACATCGCTGCTAAAACAGCCAAACATCTGAGTAAAGACTGAACAGTGAGCTGCAAATCTACATTTAAAAATGTGTATGATTTAAAGTTTCGACAAACCCCTGGGAATAAAAGTGTTTTGAAATGAACAAAGAGTGAAGACCACATATAATGACATTTTGCTGCCGGCATAACTCTGCTCTGGGCAGTAAAATAATTGCAGAGAATGGTTGTGGAGGCAATGCACTAGAAACTAAAGAATAAGTGAGGACTTAGGAAAAATTCTCATCTTTGTTAAGGAGACATAATGTACCAGACAGAAATGTGTTGTTAATGGCGTTGACTTACAATATGGAATGGAATATGTCAATATATAAGTCAAGACATCAAATTCTTGCTAAATCCATTTGAGAAAAAGTAGAACCATCTCTGTCACCCACAAACATGCAAGTATCTATATGTTTTTCAAAAGCCAAAACAGTGCCACAAGCTTTATCTATGCACTTTTAAATCAGGCTGTCCTGAGATTGGTCAGATTCAGAACAGTGATCTAATGTTGAGAAAGAGATTCAATTTGTGAGCAGATTAGTTACCTAGTGTGTTGAACTCTAACATAATATACAGACTGTCCTTTTATATTCTTAAACCACCATCTAAACAGATTTGTGTTACAAAAACAAAACAAAAAAAACAACATTGGCTTCTTGTTCTTGGGAATGTCAACAGCCGATATGATGGCCTCAGAGCAAGAAGATCCAGGAGTTTGCATGTTCTCCCCATTTCTAACGCCTAACCATCCTTCAGGTGCTCCTTTAGTGGTAACTTTCCTTTACCACTAAAAACATGTACAATATTACCTGCCCTCCTCCATGACTCCCCTGAAAAAGAGATTCTGACTTCTGACCTCAGTGCGACTGTCCTAGTAAAAAAAAAAAAAAAAGGTCCATTGAATTGTCTTAAATTCTGAGACTTTCCACTGCAACAAGCAGCAAATTTAGTGACTAATATTATTATTTTTTTTGGGGGGGGGACCTTTTGCAACCTTTTGTGTTAAACTATTCATATCTAAGCAAAGAGATTGGGGAAAAAACAGTCCACAGGACAACACAGGTTTATCCAAACATGAATGAAACCAAATACAACTTTATGAAAACTAGCCATGACAGAACATCAAAACATCATTAAAGATGATTTTGCACATCATGTCTCCTTAAAAATGCCTATATTCATGAGTGTTTGTGCCCAGGACGGATGCTCTGTCTGGGCCAGGCCGGCTCACTGTGGCCCTTCTCTGGCCCAGCCTCCAGAGCAGGGCTGAGGGAGCAGATTTATCATAAGAGCTGTAGAAAGTGCTGACGCGGTGCACCAAGAAGTGAAGGCAATATGGAGATATGATGGAAGGCTGTGCTAATCTGCATACATACATCTGAATATATCACAAGGCAGGAATAATGTCATTGAAACTGCACGGTTCCCTGTGCCATGTCTGTTTACTCAGGGGAATATATGACACTGGGTTTAAGAGACAATATGGAGCAGACCTGGGCCAACTGCAGATCTCGGCACAATACTAAAGAAGCGTTACTCTTTATATTGTGTTTTGATTGATTTGGCTATGATGAAAATATAGATCAAATTCCACAGAACATTGCAAAAAATGATTTTAAGACTAACTTAAGTTGCTTGATACTACACTCTCTAATTTCTTAGCATAATCTAAAGTTACAAAAATAGGTAAGTTTAGGTCTGGAGTTTGGAGTTAGGCTTTAGTTTATATTCATCAAAAATCTAACAATTCTTTGTTTCACCTTGTGATGTCATTATGTGGCAGTTTTAAGATAAATACCCTTTTAGCCTGAATTGATCTAATGTATACTGGGCTGTCTTTCTGTTTCTGTTCTTTGAGGTTACAAAAAAGCATTTACAATTACAGTATTGTTACAACAAGCAATCCAGCTGCTTAGACGTGGCTAAAACATGACCTGTGGCAGCAAAAGCAGCAGTCGCTGTTTTGGAAGTCTCAAGTAAGACCTTGTCCACACAAAGACAAAACGAGGATAGTTTTAAAAACGATCTGCGTAAAGATGGAGCTGCCTTAGGATTTATCAGCGTCCACATGAATCAATAAACCAGCCTGAACCCGTGTAATG
Organism: Mugilogobius chulae; assembly: GCA_038363315.1. Lineage (NCBI taxonomy): Eukaryota > Metazoa > Chordata > Actinopteri > Gobiiformes > Gobiidae > Mugilogobius > Mugilogobius chulae. Next base: position 19,369,555 of record CM076412.1, on the reverse strand, counting down.
CCTGTATCTGACCAGAGTGTAGTGCAGTGACACTGGCACAGACAGGAAGTAGAAACGATGCAATAAAGTTAAAAAAAAAAAAAAAAAAGGTTTAAAGCAAACAAAAGCTTATCGAAGAACTCTTTTAAACTGTGGTTTGCGGTGAAATGAGACGCAGATTTTGACAGTGAACATCATATAAAGATCAGTACATTCTGCAAATGAGACGTGACTCTGGGGAAGTGATTTCATCGTGAAAAAAAAAAATTCGGATACGGCGCATGATCCAGCATAACTGCGGAGACGCTAATCCGAAGTTTTGAAATTTCTTCACCCTGAGACATGGTTTCAGAAATCTTCGTTTTCAGTCTCCTAAAACTCCTGCTTCGTGTGGACTATGTTGGTTTAGGACAAATATTTGTGCTGAAACGCCTGAGCTTGGCTTCGTGGGGACAGGCCCTAAGTCTTAATTCTTTTGACTCAAGTCCCGGGTTCCAAGTCAGAGTCACAAGTCAAAGTCCTGTGCTTTCAGTTTAAATTCTTTTCAAGGCTTTAATTCCGTACTGTGCACGGTAGCCAAGTGGTTAGAGCTCTGGCTTCCCAATAAGGAGGTCGTGGGTTCGACTCCCGGGTCGGACCATATCAACATCTCACGATCTCTCTGGGTGGAGTTTGCATGTTCTCCCCGTGTCACCGTGGGTTTTCTACGGGTACTCCGGTTTCCTCCCACCTCCAAAAACATGCATGTTTAGGTTAATTGGGCATCACTGTAAATTTCCCTTAGTGAGTGAATGAGAGAGTGAATGGTTGTCTGTCTAACCCTGCGGCAAGTTGGCCACTGTCCAGGGTGTTTCCCCTTCTAAGGCCCACAGTTACTGGGATAGGCTCCAGTCACCCGCTACCCCTAACGGGATTAAGCGGTAGAAAATGAATGAATGAATAATTCCGTACTACGTTTCATTAGTTTTTAGAAATGATCCCATTTAAAACTAATCTCTGCTCATAAATGTAAAAATACACAACTTTTTTTTTTTTTTAGAAGCATCAAGTTATCTCAAGTCACTGACGTTCAAGTCCAAGTCAAGTCTTAGGGCACACTCACACTTACGATTTGTAATTGTGCCACGCTCAAGCCCGATTGCAGAAATTTCTCTGGACTCACACCTGCATAAACGATCCGAGCCACGGGTCGATGATGTCATCCTCTAGTGCCGTTTGTTAGATGTCGTGCAGAAGCTTGGATCAAGCGCTGAGGTGCCAATGTAGTAGCGGCAAAAATAAGTCCTGCGGGTCGTTACATCTTTGATATAATGAGGCAGACCCCAGTTTTACCTGTGATGCGCGCTCCTTCACCAGGTTTTGGATTAAAAACCACGTGGAGCAGCAAAAGCAACAGGAGACGAGAGACTTCACAACTTTTCTCTCCAGTCATGGTGCTTATTAAAGGTAAGCGCATTTCCACAGAGTTTGGTGCAGAGTTTCTTTCTTCTTGTGACAAATATCAGCGGTCACCATAGGCTTGTATGCTAAATGTGTGCTTGTACATGAGTAACCGTGCTGTAGAGACTATCCAGGCTTGGGCACGATCCGGTTGTGTCAGTGTGAGTATACCTTTAGTCAATTTTATCGAGTCAAGTCCCAAATCATCAAAATGGTGACTCAAGTTCAAACTCAAATCATGACTTGCAAGTCCACACCTCTGACTTCCTGTATTGAATGACATCACAAGATACATGTTTCAATTTGAGGGTTGAATCCTGCGTTTTATCATACAGGATTTGTCTTAAACATTTGTGAATGAAATAAAGCACGACTCACTAAGTGTGTTTGCTGAGAAAACAACATCATATAATAATATAGGGCCTTTAAATCCATCCAAAGCCTTCTCTTTGTCCTGTGCTGCTGATAAGTTGAACTTACTGTGCCAGTGCGCTCTCATTACCTGTTTCTAACCTGGCACAATGAATGCATTTCTTTTTTACGCACTTCTCTAAATAATTCTGACTTCCCTGCCTGCATTTATTTATCTGGCACACAACTGCGCATCTGCTGCCCCTTAATTACTTGTCAACATGTCAGGACTGGGTTTGGCATTTAGAACCGTGCTACTTTGAATTTGCATGCCCATTTTGCACAGTCTGAAAGATGATCACATTGAATAAAGAGGAAAAGAAAAGCAGAGCGGCTTTTTGGATGATATGCAATAAAACATGAAGGTAAAACAGTTGGCAGTTTGACCTCAGAGTAAAACTGAGGTTTGGATATGAAAGTATAAGTTGTTCCTTTGACTGGGTGAGTCAACTTAAAGGTAGGTTTTAGTGTACATTTAATTGTCCTTATAGGGAAATTTGTCCTCTGCATTTGATCCATTCTTCAGTGCATTTTTTTTTTTTTTTTTTTCTGGAGCAGTGAGAATCACAGCTCCAGTTTTTCTGAATGACTTAGGGTCAGGACTATGTTTTGACTGGTGATGGAAGAAAACACACCCAGACACAAGGAGGAACAATGCAAACTCCACATAGACAGTACATTGAAACATGGGCCTACTCAGTATTTATTTTTATTTTTGCCCACAATAAATACATACATAAATAAATAAATAAATACATACATAAATAATCCAAGTTCTTCTGGAACTTCCCCCTCTGGAAAAAAATAGAAGCTGCCTACCTTATTTTGTGCTTAAGCAATCACAGCAACAAATTGTAGTTACATATTCATTAGGTACATTGGATGGAACAACAAGTGTCACGTTTTTTTTGTAAATATTCTGTATTCTGTATGGACTCTTATGAGTTTGTGAATTCACCATCTTGCAGGCCATATTATAATTCACTTGTTTCCAGTCTTTGTTGGCACAAGACTTTGTAGCTTTGTCTCACTTTCTGAGTTCCCACAAGTTTTAGACAAATACTATGGGTTCAATGTACTACAGTAAGTTTTTGTTTGTTTGTTTGTTTGTTTTACATAGAATTCATGCAATTTAAGTCTTCCAAAACTGATGACAGATCATATTTTAGGATCACAAGATTTCACTATTGAAACCAATTCAAGTACCCTCTGGTAAATGCTTGTGTACCCTCAAGGGTTCATATACCCCTGGTTGAGAAACACTGTCCTAATTGTGTGGAATTTAATTGTATGAATAGTGGTGATGGAGCTAGCCAATGTGCTTCATTTACATCAGTCTGCTCTGGTGGCTTGCCAAGCTTTATGCATGAACATAATTTATTATTCTCTATTAGAACTGATATAATTCAAATAAAAATGACAGAGTTCTTGTTTTTATCTACACACATGCACATTTGAACTCACACAGTCGCTCGGCAGACTCACAAAGAAGAAGAAAAAAATTGATTCAAATGGAGAGGAAAAAGGAAAATCTCTTGAAGTAGGGGAGCTTATAGGATGACACAAAACACTTCTTATCCTCCAACTGTGCCGTTCTTCGCAGTCTTTTTAATCCTGTATTCAAACAGATCGCCACCTCGCTGCAGGGCTTTACCCAGACTGCACCACTGTGATCCCCCTACACAGACTCACATCTCCCCCAGAACATCCCCAACTCCTGATTATTCTGCAGTCAGCTTCTAGGTACGCTCCATTCACAAGAGAAAAGACAGAGCCGCTTCTGCCCCGGAGCTGCACATGTAAACCCCATTCTTCACATACTTTTTTTTTTTCCTTCAGTCGTCTTTTCTTATTTTTAATTAAGGTTTAAAAGTGCAATGCGGTGCCGTGCTGCTGGAGCGGTGGAGGACAGAGCGGGTGATTAGTGCAGCTAAAGGAGTTTAATAACACATCATTTAGCATTTTTACTAAAGCAATCACGGCTGAAAAGGACCGGAGAATGGTACGGCTTGAAGCGATGCAGTGCAAATGAAACTCATCAGACATGTTTTATTCTGAGCAACGAAACAATGGGCTGTTTGGGGAAGACAATGGAGTTGAATGCTTCTGCTCTTATAAGTGCACTTGGGCATTATGGGAATAGATTTAAATGTTTAAGTCATATATTTACACCCAATGCCTCAGCAAGCACATGTCAAATGAATTTTGTATATAACATGGAGAACTCTACACCCTTCTTCTTCGTGGTAGTCTTTTTTTTTTTTCAAGATAAAGTCACCTGCTGTTGAGAGAATGTAATAACTGATGGAAAATACAAAATACATTTTAACTTTGATCACTTCAATAATTTTTCCCACAATGGGAACCAAGGCTAAAATCTTTACTTTTGCAGTCAAGTTAATGCTGGTTGTGATACTGAACACAAGGCCCGGGCCAGATAATGTTTATTAAGGACAGTGTACAATTACATTAAGCACAATGGCAGAGATGCTTGTACCAGATTGTAGCTTACAGCTAATTTTCATCTGTAGTCCTGGGGAGGGGAGGCATATTGGACATGTTTTTAGTTGTAGGAGGAAACCGGAGTACCCGGAAGAAAACCTACGCAGACACGGGGAGAACATGCAAACTCCACATAGAAAGGCCCTGGGCGGCCCAGGAGTCGAACCCAGGACCTTCTTGCTATGAGGCCAGAGTGCTAACTGCTGCGTCACCGTGTCGCCCAAAGATGCGGCCCTCCACATCATTTATTTGGCCCTCAAGGTCCTATAATATTTACTTTAATCTTATATTAGAGCCAGGAGTAATCTGAGTGTCTTAACTTAATGACATGATTTGTCTGAAACTTAAAGAGTAAATCCTTTTCAGAAGACTGCAAATATTCAGTAATTGTAACTTATACAAAAGTCAAATACAGAGACAGTTATTTGTAGTAGGCTATTCCAAAGATTAGTATGGTTAATTTCAGTTACAACTGGCCCTTCGAGGACAATCTCAACGCCAATGTGGCCTTTTGTCAAAGTGAGCTTGACACTCCGGTTCTAGAGTCTGGACCTACTGTCCACCAGCGAGGCTCACTCAGTGGGATAGCTTTAACACGTTCAGTTTGGATGCTCCTCTCTTGGCAACACAGTGTCACAAGAAGTGGAGTGATATATAGATAGACAGGTTATATGGCCATTCATACTGTAGATATACAGTTCGGAGTATTTCAAAAGTTCAGTGCTAGTATAGTATGCATCTATATCACACAATGGCATGACAGTACAACTAATGTTAAAAGGCTCCACCATGCAAGTTATATTTTTATATCCAGTAATTTTTCAGTGATACAAATCCTCTGCCTGGGTTGGCAGATTTTGTTCAGAACAGCTCGTCCTGTGCACTGGAGAAGCCAAACTGCCTAACATCACTCTGCAGTGTTCAACTTGTCTAAGCCTGGATTCTTATGAAATTATTAAAAATGAAGTTTTGTTTGCTCTTTTCTTTTTGAATATAATCCTTATGAATATTTTATTAAATCAATTTCAATATGTTTGCATATACCGTTTCCAAACTTTTAATAGTACTGCAAAAACTCTTTCACATCAAATATATTTAAAAAAAATAGCCTCAGATTCTTTGACATACCTCTAAAGCCCCTGCTAATGAAACTGAAGGACATAAATGAAACTAATTGTCTCACTTCTTTTCTTCTTCCCTCGAGTGTTCTTGCTCAACCAAGCCAACACTGCAAATAAGAATACTGTATGTTTTAGATTAAATACATCATATCGTTCTATACTGTCTGAAATATTGGAATATACAGTATATACAGTATATATAAAACACCTCCTCAGCCTGCTGTCTACGATTAGAAAAGGGAGCTTTGTCACCAAGGTTTACTTTAAGAGGAAGGAAAAGGAAAAAGGGAATTGGTTGTGGACAAATGTGGTTAGACACAAAGGAACAGCTGGGCTCCGCTGGCGCAGCAGGAGCTCCACTTCACCACCTTCAGACGGATGTGATTTGTCTGTCTGAGGGACACATCCAGCCTGCTGTCTCAACTACTCTCGTCACTCTAATGGTTTACACTGTGAGAGGAGGTAAAGCAGATATGATCAAAAGTTGGAATTTCATTTTCTTAGAGGATCACAGCTCAGTGTGTTCTGGTGTAAGAGCTGTTTGCTTCCTGTGAGGTTTTAACCCTTCATTGCAAATTCATCTAACACTCAACAGTCTCAGATCACTTTAGAATTCATAGCATTATGGAACATGTATTATTTCATTAAATGTTGACTATAGACAAGCCAGGCTGGCACTAGTGCCTCCAGTCAATTGAATTTCACTCCAGCAGTCAGGTATCGCAGCACTGCACATGGTTCCTAAAAAGAAGGAAGTACAGTCGTTCAATCAGAAAACTGAGTGAAGTGACATGTTGACCAAAAGCAAATAGCAGATTGTATGTGTTCTCCTTCTTTGACCTTGTGTCAAATATTGATTTAGAATATGAAATTGCACCTTTTAATTTGAAAATGTACCACATAGACACAGTAACAATCAGTGACACATGTTTATTATTTACTTCCTGCACTACAAAATGACCACAAAGAAGTGGTGTGAACGAGCCCCAATATGCAATGCCAGACGGTTTGCACAAATGGAAACGAAACTCAAAGTGAAACAAAACCGTCTGATTAATCAGGCTAGTTATAGACTACATACTATTGAAAATGTACTAGTTTGAGATTTTAAACATTTTTTTCTAATCTAGCAGTCAGGAGCCCGGTGGGGGCCCGGGGGTGTGTGATCTTAAACCAGGTTTGACACCTGGGTGAATGACTTTCTTCTGATAAAACAGTTGTAATAAGCTATAAACTCGTACATGAGATCAGATGTGATGTCTGATGATGTGACATGCGTCTTATAATAATAATAATAATAATAATAATAATAATAATAATACATTTCATTTATGGGCGCCTTTCTGGGCACTCAAGGTCGCCTTACAACATGTGTACATTAAAACATTACAACATACATTAAGATAAGATAAGATGTCCCATGTGTGAGCCAAGGTAAAAGCTCCCTCAGATCTCAATAGTATATTAGCATGATCTTAATAGCCTAGGCAATTAAAATCAGAAAGTGAGGCAGGCAAAAGACTATTTTTTGGCTTTGTAAGCATTTGTCTTTTGGGGTAGCAACTGAAAAGGGAACCACTTGCCAAATCAAGGAGTTTGTTCCTGATCTGTTAAAATTTTGATCAGATGACAACCTTTGAGGAAGTTTCTAGGTCAGGGGAGGTAATATTGGACATGTTTTTAATGGTATTATTTAGTAAAAATTAACTATTGTCACCGGGTAGAACATGCAAACTCCACACACAAGGCACTGGAGTCAAACATACAAATCTTTATTCACTGTGCTGGCCAGTCTGTTGCCCACATTTAACTTTATTCATGGAGAAATGTACATCTCTCTCGCCTACAGATTCCCACAGAATGACTCCCAGCATATGCTCTTATCAAAGTACAGCCCACAATGCATTTAGAAACATTCTGCTTCTTCTCATTTACTGTCTAGTTTCCATATCAGATTACTTCAAACTGTCCAGCTCAGCATTTATTTTGTTTCTGTCATCACATTTATATAAACTCTGTCTGACCCTCCCGCAGTTGTACCTTCAAGGCTTCAACACAAATTAAAAGTACTTGAATTATTCCAGAATCAAGTGGGTACATCATTTAAGAATCTTCTTCCTCCAATAGATTTGAAGCTTTGGATGCTGCTTTCAATGTTTTTTCTCTCTTACAATGAGAGATCCTATGCTGGTTTTTGCTTTTTTTGTGACCCTGGTTTACGAGTTTGTTGCTTTTAAAACACAAAGTTAAATTCAGACGTCAACGTTTGAGTACATACTTTAAGAATATTAATGCCCCCATGATGACAAAAACAGTAATAATTTTCTAAACAAAGTGGGTAAATATTGACTGAGTGAGTATCCAATATTAAAAGGCCTCAAAACAGTACGATATTTTGAGATGTTTGCACAAAGGAACCTGGGCTCTGTACTCTGTCTGCTGCTGTGGCAGTTTCTTTGATTAACACTGTCTACGTCTGACCTCTGATGTCCACTTCCTTCGGGAGTCTTATGGCGGATTTGGTAACAAAGCCTCTCTAGCTCACTTCCACAAAATCCACCAGCACTGACCATTCCCTCTGCTCTGCCTCGGCTCGAAGTTGTGAATAAAGCAGCTTCATAAAGCGCTCTCATGCTTCATCTACAGGTTCTTCTAAGAAAAGTGAGCTCAGTGACAAAAGTGAAGCAAGGGTGCAAGTTTGTCAAAGCCAAAACAGGACTTTGGAAAGTGCCTTGTCCACACACAGACAAAACAATAGAGCTGAATCAGTAAACCAGCCTGAAGCCAGTGTAATGCCTGTAACTGAGCAGAGTGTGGCGCTGTGACACTGACACAGAAAGTTACAAAGTTAGAGGAAGACTTGACACTGAGCATGCACAGAAAAGTTGCTGAATGTAAACAGAAACTTAGCAGAGAATTCTTTTAAATCTGAGACCTACATAAGAGACACAGAAAGTTGATTTATGCTTCAGATTCTTTAGATTATTTTGACAAAGCTTCATAAAGATTTAATAGAGACTGTACTGGATGCATTTATTTTTGTCTGTGCCTTCTGTGGTTTACAGTGCAATGAGACACACATTGTTGCTGTGGGCATCATATAAAAGTGAGTACATTCTGCAGATGTCATGTAAAAAATAAAATAAAATAGTTGCGGATACAGCATAACTGTGGAGACACAAACCGGATTTTTGAAATCTTTTCACTCTGGCTTCAGGAACCTGGCTTCAGAAATATTTGTTTTCGTGTGGACAATGTGTGGTTTAGGTCAAGGCCTCAGTTAAAAAAAATGTTTTTCTTACAATATACAAATCTGTATGTTTTCAATTGAAGAAGAAGACGAAGACGAAGAAGACGAAGACGAAGAAGACGAAGACGACGAAGAAGAAGAAGAAGAAGAAGAAGAAGAAGAAGAAGAAGAAGAAGAAGGAGAAGGAGATGGAGGAGGAGAAGCAGAAGGAGAAGAAGAAGTAGTAAGTAAGTAAGTAAGTAATCTTTATTTGTATAGCGCATTTCACAGACACAGAGTCACAAAGCGCTTCACAGTGAGATGAACCCCTCCCCACTCAGTGACAGTAAGCTGCCCTGGGGCAACTCAGCGGAGGCGATTCACCTAACACCTGGCGCCTCAACCTCCGACTATCACCAAGTGTTCCCTAACATGCATGTTATCAGTTGGTGGGGAAACCGGAGTGCCCGGAGAAAACCACAAAGAAAGGTCTGGGCCTGAGCGGGAATCGAACCCGCGACCTTCTTGCTGTGAGGCCAGAGCGCTATCCGCTCTGCCACCGTGCCGCAGAAGAAGAAGGAGAACAAGAAAGAATAACCCTAATTTAAGAGGAACTTAAATAATCATGTGTTTTTAGACATTTTAAAGTCTTAAAAAGACAATTGAGAGGAAAACGTCTCCTTGTGGTTTCAACCAACACTCATGTCTATTTAACCTTTTTCACATCGTGCAATATATACGACGAAACATATATTAAAAAAAGGCGTGAAATCATGCTCATCCTACACTATTTTTGTGTATAAATATGCTTTCTTGTGATACTGTGTTGATCTGAGGTAGAAATTTCTCCATATCTTCTGAAGGAGGAAGCTATACACACTTTATCTGAAATCTTTCATGTATGAGACCTTGTATAATCACTCATGTTTTCCCCGGCTCACATTGGAAACACACTGCTTTTCCTCATTAAACAGGAAGCACTGGAGCAGGTCAGTGAAGGCCCAGGCCGATAGAAAAGGCGGTCCCCGAATACACAGGGAAGTGCCGCTGGCTGAGGTAAGTGGAAGCTATTGATTTTGTGATCAGTGGCACCTGCAGAGTTGAATAGATCTGGAACAAGTGTAAAGCTGCACTTTAGAGAACTTTGGAAAAATGTCATTCTGTCTTTGTTAAAATGTTGAAACTCTTTCTTTTGGGCAGGCAGGAGGGCTGGTTACCTGCTTTCATTAGAAGTGACAGGGTTGTGAAGAGTCTTGGGAATTACAGTGACATTAAACGCTTAAAATCTGCACACCATGATGTTAGTGATAAACTAGAAATGCCTTCGGCCCCTGCAGTGAGTGGATATACTGTACACAATGCCATAGTTACATTCAGGGTTTCTGTAGATTATAGATGTCCATGTTAACACACCAAACTGAAAAAATAAATAAATAAATATGAAAGTTTTTTTCTTCTATATTATAAAAGTATCGGTAAGAGATGGTTTATTACTTGACTAGATCAGAACAAGAGCAAAATATTTTCTTTATGTATTTTTTTTTCTTTTGCTAAAATATGAAAAAATACCTCTTTTTTTTTTTTTTTTTTTTTTTTATTTATTTATTTATTTTTACTGGAATTAGTCAAAAAAAGCTACTGGAATTGAAACTAGAAAACACTGGAGCCAAATCTTACTTTCAGACAGATTTGGCCCCCGGGCCTTAAGTTGAATAGGCCTGTTCCACAGTATTTCACAATCCTGCTTCTTTTCCACAGGACGTCTGATGAGCTATAGCTTCATATTTTGTTAAAATGTATTAAAAATTCATTCAATTATCAAAAGAATGTGAAACAAAATGGCAGAACATTTGTGTAATGTAGTCAGAATAACTAAATAATTCACTTTTTAAACAAAGACCACACTATTTCTAATGTTTTAAACCAATGGTACTTCTGGCTGTCCCAATCCTACTGTCTTTACTTTAAGCCATTCATGTCAATCAATTGGTCTGCGCTATTTGAAAACAAAAATCCTGAGTGAATAGGGAAATCTGGCAGCAATCGCTTACTTAAAAAATAAATAAGAGCGGTGCAAACCATTTTAAGAACTACATTAGCAGATTTAGAATTTCTTACAGCCTTTTTTACACTTTATAAGTTCTCGCGGAAACCCTTTACATTACAAAATCTCTTGGAGTCCTAGTGTTAAAAAGACCTTGATGTTTACTTTATCAAACCTTGGAGAGTCCCAATAAAAACGAAATAAACGGTTGGCGACACTGCTGTTTTTCTCCCTCAGGACCACAGCAGTGTTTGGTGTTTATCTGGTGGAGCTCTTAACTTCTCATTAGCACCACGTCTGTTTAAGCTCCGATAAAAGCCAGAAGAAGATGAATGGAGGGAGATAGAACAGCTGCACCAAGAGTTAAGCTTTTGTACTTTCCACTGATCAGCCCTGGTCAAACTGTGAAAGGCTAAATTTGATTTGTGTTACCTGGACAACTTAGTGCTATCATCAGATCCATGGGCTGTTTTATCTATGGGTTAGTCTCTTATCTCTTCTACCTGTGGGAATCCAATCATGCTTTGGAGTGTAAACACAGGTGTGTTTGGCCTTCTCATTGTGCTGGGAACAAACCCTAGTTTTAAGTAAATTACCTTCAGTTTTATTGCAGAATTGTCAAAACCTAAACTATGTTCAATCTAGCCTCACTCAGGTCCTAACTGCAAACACCAGCTTCACCACTCTGCACATGTACCAAAGAGCTTGTTCTCACTTGAATTTCTCAGTCATCAGAGAGTCTCAGCTTCACAAACGGTCCAGCCACTGGTTTGTGCTCCAGAGGGTCCAGAAACAATTTTCTTGATAAGTTTGTCATTAAACGTATTAGAACAACAACAAAAATTGTATTTAGGAATTGATATAGGCAAGGCAAGACAAAGCAAATGTTTTTGTACACAATTCATACACAAAGCCGATCGAAGTGGTTTACAAGTTATCAAAATTACAATTCAAAACAAAACAACATGAAAAAAAATAAAAATAAATATATATATATATATATATATATATATATATATATATATATATATATATATATATATATATATATATATATATATATATATATATATATATATATATATATATATATATATATATATATATATATATATATATATATAATCCTCATAAAATGTATTTTAAAAGAAGCAGACAAACAAATGTTTTGAGCCTAGACTAAAAATTGTCACAGTGAAGGCCTCTTTTACACTTTCTTGAAGACTGTTCCAGATCTGAGCTGCACAAAACTGAAACGCTGATTCCCCATGTTTAGTCCTGACTCTGGTCCATGTTTAGTCTTGACTGTGGTCCATGTTTAGTTCTGACTCTGGTCCATGTTTAGTCCTGACTCTGGTCCATGTTTAGTCCTGACTCTGGTCCACCTTTAGTCCTGACTCTGGTCCACGTTTAGTCCTGACTCTGGTCCATGTTTAGTCCTGACTCTGGTCCATGTTTAGTCCAGACTCAGGTCAATGTTTAGTCCTGACTCTGGTCCATGTTTAGTCTTGACTCTGGTCCATGTTTAGTCTTGACTCTGGTCCATGTTTAGTCCAGACTCAGGTCAATGTTTAGTCCTGACTCTGGTCCATGTTTAGTCCTGACTCTGGTCCATGTTTAGTCCAGACTCAGGTCAATGTTTAGTCCTGACTCTGGTCCATGTTTAGTCTTGACTCTGGTCCATGTTTAGTCTTGCCTCTGGTCCATGTTTAGTCCTGACTCTAGGCACCAACAGGAGGCCAGTCCCTGCGGTCTACAGAGCACACGATGGTTAATAAGGCACTAACATGTCAGATATGTACTTTGGTGCTAGTCCAAAGAGAGACTTAAACACAAGTAGCTCCATCTACTGGCTCCAAAATAAGTTATACAGGGGAAATACTCAAAGTGATCTTGAATTGCTAATGCTGCAAAACCACTCAAAATAGGTCTGGGTGAAATATGGACAAAATCACTGAAAGACACTGAAAGCCAACTGCACTATGCACTAAGCGTTTTGGTTCATAAGATTTGTAAATGTGTCTGCAGTTGTCCAAACCAAACACAAATAACCTAGCACACCTTTAAAGACTGCTTGGTAAAAAGTAATAAACAACATTACTTCAGAGCTCACTCCAGGGTACAGCACATGTGTGAGAATGGCACATTGGCAGCTCCCCTGGTGCTTGTGTTATCTCTGACATGGCTGAGCTTGTGTACAACATGTCTTATCTGTGTGCGTGTTATCTGCCCCAGTACCAATCCAATTACCCCTGATATTAACCCTTTAGTTAATGTAACCCACACCCCACCAGGCTCTTTCCCTTTGAACACCCCGAGCACCTCGTCACCCACTGATCCCGCTAAACACACACGAAATATTAGACGGAGCATTTGTGATGGCTCCTGATCTTCCACCTGCTGGGCTCTGGGATTGGACTCGCACGCTCTGAAGCAGTGCACTCATTCTGAACATGTGCTGTGTGTGAGTGTGAGCTTGTCTGCTTCTTGTCTTGTGAAAATGTATAGCGGTAATTTAAATCAATGTATTTTTCTATAGCACAAATCACAACAAAGTCATATAAAGCAATCATCAACGGTAGAACATAAAACAATAAACATCCAATAAATGAACATTTCGAAACAGTGAAACAGCTTCCTTCTCAAAAAAAAAAACAAACAAACAAAAAACAAAAAAAAAAAAAAACAAACAAACAACAAAAATGGGAAAAAGAGAAACCTTAGGAGACCAGAGTGAAGAAGAGGTCCACTTCCATCGACAGCCTGGCTTTAAATGTGACTAAGACAAACACAAATCCAATTGCAGATATAAAGTCAGAATAACCAGAGTTCATTAGCAGAAGGAAACAACTCGTCTTGCAGGACAGACTAAATAAGTAAAATAAGTTATATTGTTGCTTGATTAACACATGACCTCAATGAGTCATCAAACATGAATACAGTAAATAAAAAATAAAAGGAAAAAAACAACAAACAAAAACAGTGGCTCTGGTGATACAAACTAGGTCAAGATTGTACCAAATATGGCGGGACCATAACCTGACACAACCTTTTTGCCGTTGTTGAACACATCTGACATGTCAACAGTAATTTAACAGTAGTGACTTACTACTATTACTTTACTGTATGTATTGTGAATGCATGGTGTAGTCATAATACATTTTGATTCTGATCTATATTTATTTGCCTGGATAGTATGGTCAGCTTTGGTACTTATCAATAAAGTCAACAAAGTCTCTGGAGAAAACGTAGATATACAACAAAATGTCAAACACTTGTGATATGCACGTTTTCACGCCTTTTCTTACGTCAATATTTCACAAAATGTGCGTAAAAAATGGCGGAAAAATGTGCTCATCACATTGTTGTATATTTCTGTTTTCTCCTGACACTGGGTTGCAATATGCAAACACATTCCGGGGCCAAAATTGCAAAATTGTATCCCTTTAAAACATGCCCTGGGTGATTTTTTTGTAACGTCAACACAAATGCACTAAGAGCAAACATCTTCATGGAGAAAAGCAGGTTGGCAGGCTTCCACCAAGAAAGCTACATGGCCATGCATCTTTAAGGCTCAATTAGGACCTGATTTAGTTCATCCAAATGAGTTTGTAAACCATATAAATTATATTTGCTCGCACCAACAATAACAACTGTTTTGTCTTGTTAATCTGTTTTCAGCACAAATCAATTGTTATATAATGTGTTTTGGGAGTTTGAGGCTTAAACCCACATTGTGTTTGATTGTTGTAAATAGCTAATTATGTGGTGCTCTTGTTTGGGGAAGATAAACAGACTATTGCAGAGCAGCGCAGAGCAGTGGTGTTTCATATGGCAGCATTGTTCAGGCAGCAGCCGAGTCTCCAAAAATGACGTGTGCCCAAAAATGTACGAATATTCTTTCATATGCCATTGAAGTAGAACTAAGTTTTAAAGCTCTTTCTCACCAAGCAAAGGGTCGCCCATCTGAACTGGTTTGGAAACTTTTGACAACAGGTGACTCACATGTGTTTGGTGTGAATGAGGCTGTCGGAGTCAGAGAAGAGCATAGCAGGTCGTGGGGTTTTTAAAGATATTTTGCAAATCTGCGTCCCCAGTTGCTGCATGTGCCACAGTTTGAATTTTCTTTGGATACTGGCAAAACAGAGAATGGATGCTCTGGAAAACTGAAAATGATGCTTATTTTAGTTTATTTAGTATAGATTGTCATTCGCTCGACTGCAAATGGACATAAGTATGGAGAATGGCTTCTATTTGGACGAAGACGGTAAAGAGTTACATCAACCGCAGTACAAAGGCTGGACAGTGGCAGGAAAAAAAAAAAAAAAAGTTATATCTGTCAATCACTGCTTTCTTGTCGCTACATGATGTCATGCACATGCCCAGTTGGCATTTGGTTGATGATTGGCGCCACTTGGATCAAGTCTTTTTGAATGTCCGTTCCGCTCCAAAGAGACTTGACCAGACACTGTGTCTCTCCACCCAAATGACTGCGACTGGGGGTTGTGTTGGGGTGAAAGACCCTTTGGCTAATTGGTAAGGTTTGTTATTAGACAAACCTTACTAATTAAGTTATTACTGGGACAGGCGTAGTTGATTTGTCTCGTTTGTGCTGAAGGAAACTTCAAATGTTTTATTGTTTGTTTGTTTGTTTACAAAGCAGATGTCATTGCACAACCTGACCCTACTCGTGGGATACTCTCAATATCTATGGGTAAAGACGGCAGCTGTGAGTCTGGACCAATCACAGCACAGTATTGTGGTTTGAGAGGATGTGAACCAATCTAGGTACTTTGACTATTTTAGCAGAATTACAAACTTGGTCTTTTGAAAACATGCACACAGATGTGATTTCTGCCTTATGGAAGGAAAAGATATTTTCTCTCAACTGGATTGGACAAAAACTGTCTCAGTTCAGAGTTAGACACATTTATTAGTCACCTATGCCAGGGGTTTGAAACTGTGGACTGAGGGCCAAACTCCACTTCATATAAAAAGTTAAAGACAATAAGAACATTCTAAAACGTGGTCTTTATAATATGTGTCTCAAATTTGATAATTATGTTTTACTAAATCTAAACAATCTGGTACAGTTAGCATGTCCCACCTTCTCCCCATCACCAGCCCCTCACGTACCATTCTCGCTCTTATTCTGCTGTAACCTCCAGTTTAATTTCTAATGCTTGTCTTCTTCAGTATGTGTCTGTTTGAGGGTTTAAAGGTTGAACTGACGATTGGATATACAAAGCTGTGAAGCACAAAAGCGGAAAATCAGAAACATAAAGTGAGAACATGCTGTTACGATGATGTAAGATATCAGCACAGACAAAGAAAGGAAAAGGAGGAGAAAAGCATCTTTATTGAGTTCTTGGACAGAGCTGTGCATCAGGTAAGACAGCTGAATAATGTGAGTGAAGGGAACAAAACAGGCTTGAATGAAACATGTTTTAAGGGCCTTTTTACACTTATTTTCTTGTTTTCGTATCAAAAACATTCACGTTGTTAAGTTAAATAATAAATGCGTTGGGATCTTTCTGTGTAAAATAAACACACGGCAAAAAAGGAGTGAAAATGTGCTTATTGACATTTTGTTGTCTATATTTTCTTTGGAGACTGGGTTTGGGTGACACATGTTCTAATCCAGATGCTGGAGGGTCAAACCACCATCATTTGTGTCAAATATCATTCCCATTTCTGTAGAAAATATGCTATTTAATAAAAGAAATGCAGAAATGCTCATGGAAATCTTACATTTAGTGAGATTTGAAGGTGTCATTGGTCACTGGAAAACAAAACCAAGGCACTCTTAATACAATCAAAGTTAAAAAGCCTTTATTTTTCTGGGCTAATTCATTGCTAAAATCTTACTGATTAAAACCATGCTGACGAGCTGATGAGTGTGTGACTCACCAGCTTCTTCAGGCTGTTGAGAATATTTTAACAATGAATAATCCAGAAAATAAGGGCTTTTTAACTTTTATTGTATGAAGAGGGCCTTGGGTCCCCTTTTTCATTGTAATGTATACTATTTATTTATTTATTTTTTCCTCAATGTGTTTTGTGATATTTGTGAAGAACACCGTTAACGGGCCTCATTAAAACATCCTGAGGGCCACACCTGACCCCCCGGCACGTAACCTGACTCACGCCAGATCAATCTGTGTTGAACTACGATTTGAGTTCTTCCACTGTACCCATCTGGAACTTGACTTATTGAAAGTGTTTGGGAAAATGTGGGATGTTTAGTGAAATATTTTGAGCTGATTGGGTGTGCGGCCTTATTTGTGCTTAACCAATCACAGCAACAACTTGTAATGGTGTATCCAATGTCCACGTGGGAAAGAACAAGTACGTGTCACACACACTGCTCTTTATTAAAAAAAAATAATAATACAGCAACAAAAGCAGCAGAAACACTTTATCCACGGGAGCCGCTATCTTTGTTTAGCTTGAATCAGACTCGGCGCTAGCCTTTCCTGCTACAATGCGATTAGGTCTCAAACCACGCTGCTGTGATGTGATGGGCCGAAACACCACAGTTCGGACTCCCAAACCAATCGAGCTGCTAGAAGACCAGATGGTTTATCTCAAGTTTGTGAATTCACAAATATCACAACATAAACCATCTGACTGGCCAGGTTACTCGGCACACAGCTTGTCCAGATCTGGCACTGTATTTGTGGCACTAGCATGAGCTCATGAACAGTTTGTTTGGGAGATGTTAAATGTGTTTCTGTGCAAATGTGGAAAATACGTGGTTAGTTTCTAAACCCCCAAATAAGTCAAAGAGTCTTACATTTGCACAGAAAGTGTGTCATTTTTATTTATGCCAGTATTTGCCAAAACTTTTCAGTCAGCCTCTCAGAGGAGCTATATTTCCTCTCCAGTCCCAACGATAACTGTGTTTCCTTTGGCAGAGGTGCACGTTTTGCCTCTTCTTTTGCATAATAGTGGGAGGCACATCATTAAACATGAAAGGGTCCATATTCAGAGCAAATATCAGATGAAAATGTACACAGTGTAATACAAGGACCTGTGGGACTGCTGTGTGTGGGTAGACTTGTTTTTAAACATATGCATTATTTATACAGAATGTTTATGGGGTTCAAAATAGAACACTGTTGAATTGTGAAGAATTGTTTTTGTTTTATGAGAGGATCTGCACACATCTACACAAAATGGCATTGTATTTTCTCCTTTTTGCAGTGTAGATTACAGCCTTCCGCAGCTGGCTTGGTTGAAGTAAATCCAGTTTTTGTTTATGACTTAAGACTGACCAAAAACACTGTTCTGAATGTCCCGTCCGCCTAGCCTAGTTCGATTTAAACCAGTTTTCCAAAGTGCATGTAAACCCGGCAGACCTATTGAGGAGCTGTAAACCGGTTTTCGGAAAACCAATTGGCGCATGTGGTCCCGACCGATTGTAATCTGATTTCAGACTCATGTAAACAGACAATCGTTCTGCAGCAGGGCAAATGTAACTGAGCAGCTCACAACCCAAGCCTACTCCACATTCCAACAATAAATGAGAAGAATAAAGTGCCTTGCACAAAGTGGCACACACAATCTCACATTTAAGTACATGATGAAGCAATGTTTCTTATTTATTTCATGTGCACATCCAGCATGTGAACCTCACGATGATGCATCCTGACAGTTGGTCGCACAGACACAGGGGGAGAAACTACAAAAAAAACGAAAATTCTACTCTGGCCAAGCCTCCCTGAACTCGTAGAGAAGCACATCCGCTTAAAATCGTGCCAAAACTCCTGAAGTGTGCAGCTGACTAAAAGGACAATCTGATTGGCCAGTCTGTCTAGAGGCAGTGCCGAAACAACACCAAATCTGATTGGACACTGTTTTTTCTGTGACCCTAAAGTGCTGTGAAGGAGTCACACTGCACAATAAAACTGTTTTTATTTTATTTAAGTTGAAGCAGTAGTTGTAATGGAATACATTCATAAATATTATTCTGAATATGTAACTCAGCACATGTATTCCGTTACTCCCCAACACTGCCTAGATGTAAATGCTAACTCAAACATCTAAATTCTTTCTGTAAAAACCCATTTACTTCTCTTTTCTCTGACACAACATGCCTGGCTCACATTACACAGATGAATGTCTTGTGTCAAATGACTGATGATGTCTTGATTACTCTCACATTTAAACAAAGTGATTACGATGCACAGTCTGTTCTTTACGATCGCATAAGTGAGATTAAACCCAGAACATTTTGGATTCTACAAACATAAAGTTAATCTGATGCGGCAGTGGCTAATTAAAATTGCATAAGGCCAAATCACATTGAACTAAATATTAAATCACAAGCTGTACAGATGGTATGACGCCACGCTGAGGAGGGGGAAGCTGAAAGATAAATGCACGTTTTATTATTAAGCTTGTGGTCTCAGTCATGCCAAGGCAACTGCTTTGAATCAATAAATTACAAAATGCAAATAAGCAGCAGATTAGGCAGTGTTTATGGGTGGCATTTAATTTAATTGCTTCATTATTTCTGGAAATTGCATTTTGAAACTCCCTGACTGCCACAGCTGTGCTTTGTGCGGCGCAGAGGGACTGAAGGCTGCCGTCCGTAGACGCGCTCAGGCTGTCGAACAACATAAGGGCTTCTGATGGAAAATAAAACTACTACAAATAAGGAATATTCACTGATGGCAGAAAACTTGCTTAAAAGTTCAGACTTTGTGTTCACAACAAGAACCATTTTAAAAACTGCCATGTCAGACTTCTTTGCTTTGATTGTAAAATTGCTCAATACAAATCTCCTTCTATGCTGTAAAATAAGGAAAAGTTGAACAATATGTTAAAGGTTGTATGGAGGATTTTTCAAATCCAACAGCAGCTTGTTGTTTTTCAAATGATGCACATGTGTTTCTCCTCCCAGGACCACGCCCTTCACTGCTAACAGGCAATGAGGTTACTTAGGAACACTGAGGGTTTGCTTTGAACAGGTTCACAGGTAACGAGGTACTCGTTATCTATTGGTCAACGTTTTACTGCCTCATCACTCCAAGTTTATATTTTTATAATTTCTTTTTTTGTTTAGCATAAACAAGGCTGTTACTAACTATGCATCTGTCTTTGACCAAGAGACAACAAACTATTTTTGAAAATCCTCCATACAACCTAATCTTTGTAAGGTCTTCCAGTTGAGTCTTAAATTTGAAATGGGAAATTGAAGGTCTTAAATGTCTTAATTTTGTCAAAATTAGGTTTATAGGTCTTAAATTTGAAGTGGCTTTTTTAGACGATGTATTTCAAGCAGATGGATCAAAGATAAATGAAGAATGTGCGTGTTTGTGTCAGAGAAGCTGCATTTGCTGAGATGCCCGTCATGTAAATTAGAGTTCTGATGGAGCCTCAGCACAGAACAGAGGAGCGTGGAGCAGGGCATGAGCTCAATGTTAGCTTAGCACAAATCGCCTCACAACTTAGGGACTAAACAAGAACTAAAATTGGCCAAAGGAAAAGCATGTTTCACTTAGCGAGTGAGTTTTAGGTAAACTCACAGCGCTTTAATTCGAGCTGAAACGTCTGACGTTACCATTGCAATGATGCAGTGCTGACGATAATGGACCATGTGCTTCACTGCGCGCATTTCGTAAATTATATTTATTTAATAAGTGTTTGATAGTTTGTGTACATGTGGTGAAATATCAGCTTTTAAAATCGCCGCGTGTACAATAAGCCTTTCCCTTGTTTCTGCTGTTAGCTTTAAATTGCTAGCCGTTGTGTTCCATCCATCCACATTTATGCGTGTGCGTAAATGATGAAGACGCTGTGCAGCATCGAAACGCGTTGGCAGTCCATGTCACAATAAAGGACTTTAATTTAACAGATCACAGTGTGCCTCGGATACTTTTTAGATTTGAAAGTGTTGTGTGAGTAATAATACTGTATGTATAAACCACACCGTTGTTGTTCTAAAGTGTTGTGATGTTTGACAAACACAACCTCTTAAAGCCACTTAGCTCCAATACCATTTCTATAACAGCTTCAGTGACTTTAAATGCACCATCAATAAGACGCTGTATTTTTTCCAGGTTCAAGCTAAGCTCCAGCACAATGCAGAAGTCATAGCCTGTAATTACCCAGACTAAAGTGCCACTGCCAAACTTTAGAGACATTTTGTGAAAAGGGCACGTCGACAGAAAATAGCAGCAGTGACTTCTTCATAATAACAGGGTAGGAAAGGCACAATGACCTGATGCAGAACAGTCAGCTATCATTACAGACCCTCATAAGCATTCATTCATTGTGTCAAATTACAGTCAGTACCAATTTGGGAATTTTAGTGTAATTGCTTCAAAGTAATTCATTTTTGTTAATTGTTTAAATCATTAAAAAACATAAAACATTAAACCACAGACAACGTGCACAAAGCCAACACAGATGCATAGGTCTGAACCCTGGAATGCTATGGACAAGGTGTTTCGTCAAACTGTAGTACATGCACCACTATTTACCCTATTTTGTCGCCGCCCCTTTTCTAGAATTTTGCACTTCCTGTTTAGCTCTTTACGCTAGTTTACATGTTTGTCTGTCTGTATTGTGGGGCAATTTCAAATTTATATGTGACAGTTTAAAGTAAGAAGCATCATCGAAGTCTACAGGCTAAATGCAGCTAAACAGGGAAGTACAATTCCTAGAAAAGTGGGCGGGACAAAATAGGGTCAATAACCAATCTTTAAAATCTTAGTACAATGGAAATAATGTGCTTGTCTTTTTTTATCTTCCTCTCATACCCTCCTCTTCATCCTTATTATTTGCCAACCATGTTTATTAGTGCTGTCGAGTGATTAAAACATTTCATTCAATTATCAATCTATTTTTAATCTCTATCAAAAAAAAATGCTGAGAAAAAACACTCAAACTAAAGTGTTTTTTGTTTTTATTTTTATTCAAGGTTAATTGATTACATTATTGTTGCAGATGGGAAATGATGTAAAATATTGCAAAAAATGAAAGGACTTCGCGTCAATCACAGTTGGCTTTATTCAGTGACTGTTTTTGGCGAACAGGCTTGAGTTAGAAACAGATCGTTAAGACTCAGTAATCAGCTCTGATCAGTGCAAAAACACTATTCTCCTGCAGAGCACAGGTCATATTTAACCATCAAATACATTTTTAAAAGGGACGTAGCCTCGAATAATTCATTAAAAAACAAAGCTTTTATTGTAAAAATAGAATTATGTTGGATATTGTGAAAATATAAATATTTTGTAATTCATTTTAATATAAAGTCAAATTTAAAATGTCTTCTTTGCCGTGAAATTCCGGACCTTGGCTTAGATTTTTTTCTCCCAACTGGACCGTGACCCCTGTCATATATGACAATACACCTTATTCTGCCTCACCCACTTTTGTTGGCAGCGCACTTCCTGATTAGTTCTGTCAAGGCATATAGCATTTTGCTTTTCTGCATTGTGGGGTAAGCTTAAACAAATAAACAGTATTTAAAGTTAAAGTAAACCCAGCGACTGAATTCTGCAAGACAAGAACAAGGTGAATATACCTCATCCAATCAGCCAAACAAGGTGAAAACAAGCAGAATGTTTGATGAAATCTTTTTCTTTTTCTATAAGAACAGCTACAAAATATGTTTTATGAACTTAAAGAAACTTGCACAAATGGGCCTCATTAAGTGAAGCTAATGTAAAGGTTCAGTTGAGACGAGGTAAAAGAACAGAACGTACAGTGTGTCTGCCACAGGTGTTCATTAGGCTGAAGTAGAGATAATTAACACAAGCTATTTTTATGTAGATTAACACTTCTTTCCCATGTAAAGTAAATGAGCAGCAGTGTGACATGTGTGATCACAGTGTGAAAGACTTGTGCAGCAGCAGCAGAAACACTGTAAGCACTGATTCTCAGATTCTTCAGGGTAGTGCGTTTGTTTTATAATTATCAAAATGTGTGTATTATAATCATTTGGAGCTGCTTCTCTCTCTGGATCTTCTTGCTAGCCTTGTTCAGAACAGGAGAATATTCCCTAATAGCATGTTTAAGGCCTTTCAACCTCTTTGCTGTCATCATACTATGCAAGGATTCTGTTTAGAACTTAAATTGCTTTGTCTAATTTTCAACATTTATTTGTCATTCTCTTTATGAATTGCACCTGATTTAAAATATGATTGTTATTTACCACAATGACTATTACTTAACATGGCTTGTTGCTAAGTTCCCTTCTGGCGGTTGTGTTTTAGAATGTCATAAGGTTCGGGTTTGTTCAGGTAAGGTAAGATAAGTTAGCTTATAAGACAATGTACAATTACATTAAAGCACAAAGGCAAGCATTGGAAAAACCTACGCATACACAAAAGAGGAAACATGCAAAACTCCACAGTAGCCAGGCGCATGCGAGAGTTTAAATGTTAAATAACAAAAGCATTTATTAACGCCTATCTTGACACTACAGAGTGACAGAAAACATTTTATTATTGACCCAGCAGGTTGATTATTCGTGAAATGTTGTGCGAATAGTAGTTGCTTAAGAATTTTGCAAACTGGCAAGAAGAATGGCAG